>JBBPJZ010000064.1:0-42807 GCA_038089015.1 Chalciporus aff. trinitensis
TAGGGATGGACCTCGACTCGATGGTGCGATCAGTCTGTCAGAACAATGAGCTGCACACTTATTCAACTTTCCTCGTCACATCAGCTCATCCTTCACGGTTCCTGAAGCACGGGAATGTGAGCACAGCAACCATAAAACCCATATGGGCATCCTACGGATGGATGCACCGCTTGTCTGCTGTGCTATGCCCACGCCGCTCTTCTGACTATATGAACCCATTGCAGTCTTCGCATCTCGACTCAACCAAATTTTTCTTGTTCACCTTTCTTCCTTTTTGGTTTTATGCTCATGGTAGGATGCGATTCGGCCTCAAATGGGTCTCCTGCCCCAAGACCACAATGCACCCATGAAAGGCAGAAATCAGATAACTCGGGATCGTATTTTTGTGACAAGAATAATCGTGAACGTGTTTTCATCACTCGTAAGTTGTAATGCGCGAAGAACTTGTACGATATTGACCCTCTGCAGAGATTCACGCGACTGGTGTCGCCGTGGAGCTCTCTCGTATGCCCGCGGGCTTCTATGTCACTGTAGAAATCGATGGGATGACAACGAAAACTTTAAACAACCCCTTATTGATAGGCAAGAACATGGCGAAATGGGACGAAGAAATCCCCCTGTAAGCCATATCCTTCCCGCTTTGGGTACTTGTGTTTAACAAGGTCCAAGGCCATCGGGACGATCATTTGTCATTTCATTCAGGCTGTATGCATCCTTCGAGCTTGGACCAAGGCTCGGCAAAGGCGCATTAATTGGCCAGTTCAATATTACTGCTGGGGAGGTACTTGATCGAGACGAACCGCATCAGCGTGAGTTACACTACTACCTTTGACGCACGTTCTTACATCTTCTCGCAGCCGCCAAGTTTCTTGTTCCAAGGGACAACGAGGTTATGTCATCGTGTTCGTCACTCATAATTCTCACGGAAAGACGGATTTGCGATGTTAAGTTCACATCGTGCTCTGATGTGAGTGGTATTGACCCTGTTTTTGGCACTTCCTTACCCCAGGCCGTAACAATAGCTACTGGGGTCAGACACAACAAGCGAGTTAGCGCAAGTCACCGATGCTGGGCATCGTGCCCTCCAATGTTACAGTAAACGCGAGGACCAAAGGGATCTTGACGAAGCTATCACTTGTTTCGAACGCGTCCTCGACATGTGCTCCCCAAATCACCACCATCGCTCCGCTGCACTATTTAACTTAGCCACTGCGAGGTTCATTCATATTCAAGCCAATCGTGCATTCGTCGATCTGGATGCTACAATTGCATTGTATCGAGATTCACTCCAGCTTCGGCCCAGCACTCATCCAGATCACTGCGCAACAGCGCTCGATCTAGGTTTCGCTCTTCTTGTCCGTTCCCGTACAGGAGGCAACGAAGAAGACAGGACGGAAGGTGGGGATTTGTTCTCCAGCGTGATGGAACGCACTCCGGTAGAGCGTTACACATACCAGATAGCGTGCCTCGGACTTCAGAGGGTTGACATCCCTTTGTCCATCCAAGTCCGGCCTGCACAGCATGAGGCGTCTCTCTCGGAGCGTGCAGAACCCGATGAGGAGCCGATACGGACGGCATGGGCTATATTGCTGCGTCTGTCGGGTTGGAACCCTTATCAACCTGTGGAGATAGGTAGCCTCGGGGCAGCTTTGTATCGCCGATTCACCGGAAGTCGCAGCATTGATGACCTCAACAAAGCGATCTCAATGTTGGAGAATGTCGCGCAAGTGGGTTTGCATGGCCGTCCCGACAAGCCGGCTCTGCTCAGCTACCTTGGGACAGCGTTATTCCATCGTTATGAGCGCCTGGGGAACCCATCAGACATCAACGAGTCCATCTCGATATCCAAGGAGGCGCTGCGTCTTACTCTCAGTGGCCGTCCGTACAGGTCTGCTTTTCTGAGCAACCTTGGGGGCTCATTACAGAGTCGTTTCGAGCGTTTTGGAAACCTTGGAGACCTCGATGAATCAATCTCGATGTACGAGGAAGCCCTGCGTCTCCTTTCCCGTCGTCATCCCGATAAGCCAGCTTGGCTCTTTAACCTCGGGAAATCGTTGTCCTGGCGCTTTGAGCGTCTTGGATACCTGACGGATGCAAACAAGTCCATCTTGATGTTTGAAGACGCAATGCTTCTCACTCCCGACGGACATCCAAAGAAGCCAACTCTGCTGACCAACTTCGGAATCTCGTTGCTGAGTCGCTTTGAGCGTCTTGGCAATCCCACGGACATAAACAAATCCATTGCGATGGTAGAGGAGGCAGTCCGTCTCACTCCCGATGACTGTCCAGACAAACCGCTCTATCTGAACAACCTTGCAAACTCGTTACGGAGTCGCTTTGGGCGACTTGGCAACCTCACCGATATCAACCAGTCCATCTCGATGTGCGAACGGGCGGTGCGCCTTACTCCCGTTGGCCATACTGGCAAGCCAGCTTGGTTGTTCACCCTCGCCAGCTCGCTAGCTCTACGTTTTGAGCATCTCGGCAACCTTGCAGACATAAACCAGTCCATTCTGGTGTTCGAGGAGGCAATGCGTCTCACTCCCGATGGACACCCAAAGAAGCCGGCTCTTCTGACAAGCCTCGGAATATCGTTAATGCGTCGCTTCGACCGTCTTGGTAACCTTATGGACATAGACAGATCCATTATGATGCACGAGGTAGCAGTGCGTCTCACCCCCAACGGGCATCCTGACAAGGCAGGTTGGCTGCTTCACCTCGGGATCTCGTTGTTTCATCGCTTTGAGCGGACTGCCGATCTCGAGGACATAAACAGATCTATCTCGATCGGAGAGGAGGCATTGCATCTCATTCCGGATGGTCATACTCACAAAGTGGCACTACTTGGCAACCTCGGTAGCGCGTTATCAGCTCGCTTTGAGCGCCTTGGAAACATCGAGGGTGTCAACCAGTCGATTTCGATGCTCGAGGAAGCGGTACACCTTACTCCAGATATCCATCCTGACAAGCCATCTCGGCTCAGCAGCCTTGGGACCGCACTGCAAAACCGCTTTTGGTGCCTTGGCAACCTCGTCGACATCGACAAGTCCATTTCCGTGGGCGAGGAGGCAACGTGTCTCACCCCTGATGACCATCCCAGCAAGCCAGCTAGGCTGGGTAACCTCGGAGTCTCGTTGTTTTGTCGCTTTGAACGGTTTGGCAACCTCGCGGACATTGACAAGGCCATTTTAGTCCTCAAGGATGCAGTGCATCTTACTCTTGACGGCCATCCCAGCAAACCGGACCTATTCAACATCCTCGGGACCATGTTACGGGGTCGCTTCGAGCGGATTGGAAAGGTCGGGGACATCGACGAGTCTATCCTGATTAATGAGGAGGCTCTACATCTCACGCCGGATGGACATCCAGGCAAGCCAGCTCGCCTGAGCAACCTCGGGAGCTCGTTAGCTCGTCGCTTCGAGTACCTGGGCAACCTCGTGGACATCAACAAGTCTACATCAATGTTTGAGGAAGCAGTGCACCTCACTCCTGATGACCATCCGAACAAGCCAGCTCGGCTTAGCAACCTCAGCCAATCATTGTTGAATCGCTTTGAGCGTTCTCACAACCTCGAAGACCTCAACCAGTCCATCGCAGCATCCAAGGAGGCGGTGTCTATCATTCCTGATGGCCATCCTCACAAGGTAGTCCTCCTGGACATTCTAGGGAGATCATTTCGTGCGCATTTCAAACACTCAGGAAATCCTTCCAGCCTCACAGCTGCAGCATTACACCTCCCGCGAGCCGCTCGCTCCTCCACAGGATCTACTCCAATCCGTTTTCGCGCCTCGTTAGACTGGATTTCATGTGCACGACTGGAAAGCAACTCACAGGCCCTTCTCGATGCATATGGTACTTCAGTTAACCTGCTTCCTGAATTGGCTTGGCTAGGGCTGTCACTCTCTGAGCGCCACCGTCTTCTCCTCGATTCTGCAGACGTTGCACGCGACGCCGCTGCGGCTGCTGTCGAAGCTGGCTATCTTGACACAGCTGTCGAATGGCTGGAACAAGGGCGTTCAGTGGTCTGGACCCAATTGCTTCAGCTTCGCACTCCTCTCAACGAGCTTCGCATGGATCATCCCATCCTCGCGGACCGATTGGAACAACTCTCCGGAGAACTGGAGCGGGTGGGTTCCCACGAGAACTTCGAGTCCATGTCTCGCAATCTGGCGAGTGGCTTGGGCGTTCACACGCTAGCACAGGAGAAGGAAACCCAGAGACATCACGAACTCGCCATCTCGCGAGAGAAACTCCTCGCTGAAATTCGGTCGTTGCCAGGCTTCGACCGGTTCCTGCTCCCGAAGAACATCGAACAGCTTGCGACCTCGGCACGCTCAGGGCCTGTCGTGTATCTCAATGCGAGCGAACAACGATGCGATGCTCTCGTTGTCATGCAGGATTTGGACAATGTTATCCATGTTCCCCTTCCCGATATCAGTTATTCCAGGGTAGAGTTTCTACAGAGCCTTCTCCGCCGTTTGCTCCAGCAGAAACGTCTTGTCATCTCCCGTGACGAGATCGCCTCCCTCGCTCCCTTTGAAGAGAACTCCACTTCGCAGGATCTGCTTGATATACCATTTCTGGAAGATGATATCGAATGTAGCGACAGAGCGGTTAAACACAAACCACAGCGAACCGAAGGATATACTCCCGACGAACTCTTCCGGCTTGTTTTAGCAAGCCTCTGGGGAAAAGTTGTCAGTCCAGTTCTCGACGCCTTGGGGTTATCTGTACGTCGTCTATGCAAACTAAAATGGCGCAAAGTTGATCTTTGTGTGTCCCCAGACTCCACCATCGGATGGTGAAAGGTTGGCCCGCATATTTTGGTGCCCGACAGGCCCCTTCGCGTTCCTACCCATACACGCAGCAGGCATTTACGAGTCAACTAAACCGGGGAATAAGGTTTCTGACTTCGTTATATCCTCATATACTCCGACTCTCAGCGCCCTCGCGTCATCTACTCAGAACATCACATCATCCAGTATTCGCCTCGTTACCGTCCCACAGCCCCCGACAGATGGGCAGACTCACCTTGCCCTCGTAGAGAAGGAGATTGATCATATCAGAACCTTGTCCGCCAACTCTCCATTCGTGTCCCTTCAGGATTCCCATGGGACGGTCGAGGACGTTTTGGAAAAGATGGAAGGGTCCAACTCAGACTGGGTCCATTTTGCATGTCACGGTGTTCAAGACCCTGACAACCCGCTTGATAGCGGACTTTGTCTCGCGGACGGTCGTCGTCTCAAACTCTCCGACATTATCCGTTTGTCACGTCCACGAGGTGGACTTGCCTTTCTCTCTGCCTGTCAGACTGCTCAGGGAGACGAAAACCTGTCCGAAGAATCGGTTCATCTCGCTGCGGGGATGCTTCTCGCGGGGTACAGTGGCGTGATTGCAACGATGTGGGCGATCATGGACCCCGATGCCCCGAAAGTGGCCAAGGACGTGTATAGTTATCTCTTCCGAGATGGGAAGGTACCAGATAGCACGGAGGCGGCAGAGGCGCTGCATTATGCTGTCCAGCATCTTCGTGACTCTGGCGCACCTTTGTTTTCGTGGGTTCCTTTCATCCATGTTGGTATATAACATCCAGTTCAGTTCTTCATACATGTACATCTTCGAGGACGATTGTTGGTTCTCCATTTCGACGTCGACGTCTATATTCTCCATTGAGCTAAACAGTGCACTCATAGAGGGATTCAACGCGAGATGGAATAGTAAGTCTCATTCAACCATCCAAGGTCCGTAACTATACAATCTCCATCAGATGCGCCAACTTCGCCACAATCTGCTGTTTGACTTGAATCCGCCTAGAAGCCCTACCGTGTTTCGGCATCATCATTTAAATGTCTGCCTCTCAACGGATGATCCCCGATGAGTTCCATTTTGCATACCTGTACTAGATGGACGTGGATCCAGCAACAGTGGCATAGTAAGAACTCACCGATCACTCACCGACCCTTGTGAAGGACGAGAGAAGGCTTTGGATCGCGATCCATTGAAAACCCGTTTCCAATCACCCTGTGAATCTAGCGTTTCCTTCAACGGGCCCTTGACGCTCGTTTGACAAACGACGCTGAACGTAAGTGTAGGGTTCATTTCCATCCCTGATCATGATCATGGTGGACACACTGTCTCAGGCTGCCCATGTCATGCCGTACCGCCGTGAGCGCGCTTCAAGTTGCACGTCAGAAACCAGACCGTAAGTAAATGCATGCATGCATCAGAAGTCCCGGGCCCTACGACTCATTTAAAACACCACGAACGGGTCAGCATGACCTCTCAAAAACGCAGGTCATGACAACAAACGAAAGTTCCAAATTTAAAACTCACACGCCCACTGTGTCCACTGGAAACGGGAGATCGTCCTCGTCAATCGCCGTTCCCTCCCCGGCCGCCCATGTCTATGTACCTCAAATGCCCAAGGCTATGACTCTGACAGTGACAACCGCCCTTGAACCGCCTTCGGCAACTCCCGATAACAATAACCGACCTGGTGGGACACAACTTGCTATCAAATAATCAAAAATCTGGAAATAGCCCCTATCGATGGATGTCTGGCACTGTCGCTGATCTGTCAACTCGAAGTGCCTGTCTTCACAAACCAAACCATAACGGAATCTGCCAGGGTTAGAGGAAGTAAGACGGAACATGCACCACCACCCCTGCATACAGTCATCGCGTCCTCACGGCCCGAACGTACCACATCAGAATCCATTTTTCAATTGAAGGAGAATAGGAGCAAAGCATAGACTCGGAGATCCGCATGACTGAAAACAGTACTACTGCACACGAGCGGTATAAAGTGGAGCGATCAAAGAAAAAAAAAAAAAGGGGGGGGGGGAGGGGTATGTAACGTGGCCAACCCAAGTCATGAAAACGAGTGACAAAAGGTAAGAGAGAGACGAGGTTGGGTGGGATGGGAGAGGGTAATCCTGTACCATGATCATGACAATGGGCCCGGGCCACTGCTACAAAAAAACGACGAAAGCAAAAGCAAAAAAGTAAAATGGCAATGGATGGATGGACGGGACGGGTGGCAAGATGTATGGCATATAAAAAAACGATAAGATACGTACTTACTCAAAAGCGAATATGAACAGAGCGTAGATGGGTACAGGTAAGGGTGATATTTGACTCGGAGGAGACAATATATGCTAGATCTACGGGCGGGGGACTTGGGTGGGAGGGTAAGGGAAAGCGGTTACGCTGATGGCATCGCCATCGTCTTCGGTCATGCGAGAGTATTCCGATTGAACGGATGCGATCCGTTCGCCATTGTTGGGCATGCCAAGTGCAGCAATCAACGATGCGAAGGCTGGGGTAGACGTACTGGGAACGGAGTCTGTGGGAGAAGGATGACTAGGGACAGAGTTGGTATCGGCGAAAGGGTTGTTGTTGGTATCAGGGAGTAATACACGTTTGATGGGCATGTCTCGTGCACTGAAGAAGGGGTTTCCGCCCTTCGTACTACTCCTGACAGAGGGTGCGTGATCTTCAAAAGGGTTTCGAATCTCTTTCGCCTCCGCCTCGGAATCGAGATCGTCGACGTGCAATATTACTGCACTTTCCCAGCGATGCTGCTCAGAAGGAGTAGCAACTGGAGTCGACTTGGCGGTAACCATGAGACTATCTGACATGGATCCAGATAGCCGCGAGCGAATTGACAAGAACGAAGAGTCTGCACGAGACGTTTCTGCTTCCCAGGATATTGGAGGTTCGGTACCCTGTGAGCGACCAATGTATTGATGAGCAGGTGGAGGCTTAGCGACCCGCCCATCAACACCCATGATGACGGGTTGAGAAGGTTGAGAAGCCATCTCCGCTGCCAAACCAGGATGGTACTTGGCAAAATGTTGCATCGTACCAATCGACTCCCGACCATGCCCATTCGACGACTTCTCCGCCGAATTGGTACTTGGCGTCCGATGGAACATTGCACCCAGTTTCTCCATCGGACTTGATGGAGGGCGCTGTTTCATCTGCTGGGGCTGTCCCTCCCACTTGTCTTCACCATTCTCTTCCATCCGTTGCCAAGGCTCCAAATGGGAACGTCGCCGTGATTGGTTGGCCGCTGCGTTGCGGGCTTTGGCTCGTTCATCGGCTTTTTTCTGACGTCTGGAGCAATATATCGCGAGTAAAATAGCAAGGACGAGAGCGAGGAATGCGCCAACACATGCACCGATGACGGTGCCAATCGGAATCTGACTGGCAGATGAGTTGTTTGACGGAGCTGCGGTAGGGGATGGGGTGGATGGTGGTGTACTCGCGGAGGGTGCGCCACCAAAGGGAGTATTCACGAGTGGTATACCCGACGGTGTGGAGTTGGGGTCGGCGGCAGCGAGTGAATTTTGTGCAAGAAAGGACACGGTTGGGGTTGGGTTGCTCACGACGACGGAGCCATACAGCGGTAGTGCTGCGGTGGACGACTGTCGCTTTCGGATTACTTTGTGGTTATGTAGAGCCATGACTTTGCGACCTGCGGGTGGTAGTGTGAAGGATGGAACTTGAAGGACTGGAGTTGAAAGGAATGACAACAAAATGTCCCCTCGCGGAAGGGATAAGAGCCGCAAGGACGGGACCTGGGGCTGGGGGGAGGGAAACGATCACGACGAATCAAACTTTGGTGTTCGCTTCTGTCAGTTCTCGTGTTCGAATGGGAAGCGAAATGAAGCTACAGACCAGAAGTAATCGAAGTAATCACCAAGTCAGAGATAGCGAACACAACGCCGACAAGGCGCTGGCTGTCGACTGCGTCGTGCTTTCCGTTGTGGTGAAACTCGAGCGAGAAAAGCGAAACGACGGTGGTTGCGATGGTTCCACAAATTTGTTCACACATGGCTCCGTCGGTGTCAAAGGTACGAAGCAACCGGAATCAATTCTCGACATTGACAAGCTAACAAAATTACTCCAAATCGCGTAGCAAGTCGGTATATTCTGGGAACAGCGACGTTGTCATATCCTTCACAAATGACTTCAACGCCCCACTCTTCTTCACTAGCCCCGCGAAATACGGGTTCGCCTGCGAGGAGGACAAGATGTTGGCCAGGAAGCCGAACACGGTAAGGTCGATGCGTGAGGGACGCTCGCCACCGTGAAAGTACCGGTGTCCCGTATACTTGACTTCAAGCGCCTCGAACGCTTCTCGCTCCAAGTGTTGCACATCCTCGGGCGAATGCCTTCCCATACCCGCGGAATACAACACACCCCTGACCCTCCTCCTGAAAAACCACGTCACGAAGGATCGCATGGGCCAAGGTATGTCACCAAACGTCTCCTCCACCAGCGCCGCATAGTTCTCATCAATGTACCATCGGTCATAGACGACGGCAACGTAGAGCAGTTCCTCGACATATGCCTGGAACGCCCTCGACTCGGCCTTTTGAGCGGCTGTGAGGTTGGCCAACTCGTCTGGGTCTTTGATGAGGTCATGCTCGACCAGGTACTGAATGATGAAATGGGAGTCGGGGATGGTCACTGTTTGTCCTCCGTGGGTGATCTCCGCATAAGGGACCTTGCCCTTGGGGGCCTTGTTTGGGTACGTATCGCGGAGTTCATATGAGATTCCGCTGTACTTGAGGAAAGCCTCGAGTTTCTGGCAGAAACCAGATGGACTCGGATGGTTGGGTTTTTTGGGAACACCCAGAAGAACGACGTGGGGGGAACTGGGGTTGGACATGAACTAAACAAAGAGGACGATGAATATGGAACAATGTCGCGCACTAACGGGGAAGAGGACTTACTACGGACGGCGTTTAGTAGGTGAGTGAGTTTCAACTTTCTGGGATCAGGATGATATAGTTTTTCTGGATCAATGCCGCCTTTTTACATGGTTTCTCGAATGATATTTCGCACAGACGACGTGGCCTACCGGCCGCGGCTTACTTTCCGCAGTGACCGCGCAGTTCAACCTAGCCAGCATACTCTCAGAAACGGTGGTAATTGACTCACTACTCTCTCGAACGTTGACTATCCTATTTACGTAAACATACCGATTTGATCGGAGATGGCTTGGCAAACCACCTTATCCTTGACCACAAAGCATGAGTCCAAGTATCACCGTTCTCTACTTCGCAGCCGCATCAACTGCAACAGGACAACACGAACAATTCGTCGAACTACCTACTTCACCGGCACCCTTCCCACTCACGTCCCTTGGAGAATTGCTCGTGTCTCTCCACCCCAATACCAACCTGAAGAAGATCTTAGCGACGAGTCAATGGAGTGTGGATGCCGAAATGGTGTCTGATCCGGATGAGGTATCGTTGCGTGGTGGAGAAGAGGTTGCTGTAATTTGTCCCGTATCAGGGGGTTGATGAGACGTGCGTGCAGCGCCCTGTCTAAGTCTTAGGCACACTTACTCACCATCATGATCGCAGCCATCCGGAGGCATTACCCTAACCTCCAGAACTGAGCCAGAAAGAGAGAGAGAGATTACCATGCCACGGGCGACGTGGTATATACTAGACACCCAAACCCTTGTGCGCTTATCAGTCGTTGTATTTTAGAAGTTGCGATATCACATTAAGATATCACACGCCGGTTCTGACCGGACTCCCCATACGCATAATCATGACGGTCACCCACGAAAGTTGGCTGCTAGCGGGCTGCATAGCGGCTCTCGTCATCTTCTCTCGCTTCGCCTTCCACTTTTACAAGAAGAAATCCTGCTCATACACTGCCATGTGCAGAGACCGGGATCCAGAAAAGATCGACCGCACGGCAACAAAGCACAATGGCGCTCCTACTAGTACTACCCGTGATCTCCCCGCATTCACAGCTCGCAGATTAACCCCCACCACATTCCTAATCATCGAATGGGACGACATCTTCATCGAACACCCCTTCATATATGTCAAAATCATACCCGCTGCACGGACGATCCTCATCCTCGACACCGGATGCGGTGGAAGGACCAACAACTCGGATATCGAACTGAAGGATCTGAGAGAGTTCATCGAAACAGTTGGGGTGGAGGATAACGGCGGACAGCCTCTCAATCCGGGAGGAAAGATGGCGTATGTGGTGGTGCAGAGTCATTGTCACTACGATCACATTCGTGCGTGAACCGTTTACATCCACGCAATCGGGACTCCGTCTAACCTCGGATTGGTATAGTCGGGATTGAGGCGTTTGCCGTCGACGGCCCGATCCTGGGATCGAGCTACGACCCCACTTTCGCTTCCCCCAAGAACCTCCCCAGCCACTCACTCTGCAACAAGCTAGGGCTTAAAACGCCATCATACAAACTCGACCTCGTTCCCCATCTTCACGCCATCACCTCAACCTCTACCAACATCCACCTGGGTGTCACAGTCTTGCACACCCCCGGACATACCCCAGACGAACTCGCCTTATGGGATGCTGAGGAAAGCATGCTATACGTCGGAGATACGCTGTACGAGGATGACCCGATCATATTCCCAGTAGAGGGATCAATCCTGACTTGGTTTGTAACCATCGACGACCTGTTGACGTGCGTAAAAAGCCAGCCCAGCGCGAGCGAGGTGAAGATCAATTGTGGGCATGCGACGGCGATGAAACCAGCCATCGAGGTTCTTGAGGCTACGAAAGCATTTATGAAAGATGTGGTGTCTGGAAAAGAGCCGTTGAGGAATAAGTATGAAATGAAAGGTGATTGGGTGGTCGAGTATAGACAAGGGAGTGGTCGGTTTTCGTTGCGGTGTCCTGAGAGGCTAGTATTGGAAGCGAGGGCCAGCCAATAGAGTTCCTGATAACGAGCCTTGACAGCTACGACAGCTACGCGTTGTACGAAGAACGCGCGGCATCGATATGAATGGGTGGTTGGTCTACATTGAAGCATCTAGTGAGGTTGTGCGAGGCAGAGAATGCTAGCTTGAATTAAGCATTGAATTATGAACAGCGTATACAACGTACCACCTCGCATAAATCTCGCACACAATGCCCACAGTGATTGGTTATCGTTTCCCGAGCATGTCCTGCTCTAGCTGGACCAAAAAAGCATCGGCTTCAGAAAGTCCACCGTTGGGCGGGCGCGGCACCGATGGTCCAGGCGTACGTGACTTGGGGGCCGTAGCTTGCTTCTCAAGTGCCGCAAATGGATCACTGGACGTGTCAACAGATGGAAGGGCTGCGACAAATAGCACCGAAGGTTCTGGTGTTCCCTTGTCTTCCGCTGGCTTTGTCTTCCTGCGCTTCGCCTCCAACATCGCACGCCGGCTTTCTATCTCTCGCTTGCGTTTCTCCAGCGCTCGACTCTGAGTAGACTGACCGTCTACTTCATGCATACCCTCCACTTCACCGGGCCGTACGTCCATTGCGCCAAGGTCCTCTCGAGTCTTCCTCGTCTCCTCGCGCGCCGCTTTCAGCTCTTCCATTTGTTGCTTCCTCGTCTCTTCGTCGCCAGAGAACTGGTAGAAGGCAGCACCTTTGGCGCGTACTTCCCGTGATGCGTCGTAGTGTGAGGCGAGCGGATTATCTTCCTCTGCGAGCTCCTCTTCCACAGCTTTCACGCGCTCCGCCGAGGGCTCATACACAGGATAGAAGCCGACCGGGTTGTCTAACGGTAAAGTTAGTAACACTTAAAACGCTGTTTCAACGCATATACGCACATATGACCTCACTACAATGAGCAGTCGACGTTAGACTCGTCATGTAAAAGTGTCGATAACTTACTCATCGTTGACCTGCTCTTCCTCCTGTGGTTTGGACAAGAGATGTCGTGGCACCTCTGATCGTTTTGCGGTCCTCAGCCGTCCAAACTCATCTTCATACTCGATGAAAGGGTCGTCCTGCATCCAAAGTGATGAATATCGCTCGCATACAGGATACAAAAAACATACCTCCTCCTCAGGCCTCTTAGGCACAGTCAACGACTCATCCACGTCATCGCTATCCGACGAATAATGATCCGCCTTCGAATCGAACTAGAAGCCCAAACACACACGTCAGCAATGTCGAACAACGACACCCACAACCACTCACGCACATCAACCAAGAGCGCCTCATACTGTTTCTCACTCAACCCACCCGACTTTCCTTTCCGAAGCTTCTCATACACCTTGGCCTTCCTCTCCAACGCAGCCCGTGCCGATTCCACCGTCACCTTGCTCACTTCTTCCAACTCGATATCTCTTGCCGCTCGTCCATGAACGCCCTTGTTCGAACGCGTCCATACCGTCGGTTTCTATCGTTGACGTTCAGACGTCACGAAGGGCGTAGGTGTGGAACGGGGTGGTGGTGGTGGTAGTCGTACCTTGGCTGGTTTCTTTCCCTCGCCTGGGACGTACTTGGGTGCTCCCCCAGCTTTACTCCTAGCGAACTCGTCTGATTTCTTGGCTACTTCCGCTTTGAGATCAAAGAATGAAGAGACGCTGACACCTGCAGCTTTTGCCTTGTCGACTGGGGCCATGATCAGGTGACCCTCTGGGTATCCTTCAAACCTTGGTGGTGGTGATGGTAGTATCCGCCTCTTGCAGAAGGCTCCCACAAGCACCATACTCAGACGGAGATCACGTGATAAATGACCCCTGGCGAAGGGACTTGTGGTTGTCGTCAACTCTGCTGGTGTATATGAACAACATGGAAGTCCTCAGGCTTCGATAAACCAACTCCTCAATATGACTACCTGTGGTCCGCTCCCTTCTCGTGTCAATTCACCATTTACTGATATCAAGTAGGTGACACTCCGAAAGACCGTTGGTTCGGCTACAAATTCACCGAATACGAGCTCGCCCAACAAGCCTTGGCTCTAGGTCGTACACCCGACCATGAACACAACGCTCGCTGGCGGATGCAGTTTCTCCTCTTCAACTCTGGGCTTGTTGAAAGCGCCCACTTCCATCGTTTCAGCGAAAATGGTGTCAGGTATATGCTCCTTGCGCTAGCAACGAATGCGCCCAGGCATGTGAACAATCTCGTGCCACAGCAAGAGCCAGAGCCAGAGGTGTATGCGAAGCTGATGAAGCTGTTGGGTACGGAGGAGCCTCCCAAGTGGTACGAGATTTGCTTCAACTATTAGCTCTATGCTGGTCAGTCGATACTCACGAAACTCCAACGCTGTTATTCACTTTCTTTCCCGGCAGAAGCCGTCATGGATGCGTCATCCTCCAGCTAGCAGTGAAGACCTATGTCTTGTACTACCAATGATGTCAAACACCTTCCAAATATCACCAAAGCTCCCCTACGGTTTTTGTTGGCTTTGGTTGTCCGCAACTGTACTACTCGTATGGTTTCTAACGTAGGTTGGCTTAGGGATCGGCAAGCACCCATGTTTGGAACCGATCAGGACCAGTTCAGACCACTTTCACGATTCACTGATGCCGGCTTGTGAAGATTTCGTCCATTGTATCTGACCCTGGCCGCGAACTAGTGGCTTGAAACAGATGAGAAGTTTGCCACAGGTTCACCACGTAAATATTGCAACAACCAACTCTTTTCTTCAAGTTGGTCCGACGAAAGTCACTGCTACTGCGAGAGTGCCATTCCAGTTCTACGTCGCCCCAAGGCATCCAATACAAACAGAACCGAATCCACAATGTCTGCTAAAGAATTTCTTTGATCAGTGAGTGCACTAGTCATTAGCACGGTAACACGGCTCTGACCATCTAGACCCGCTCTTACAGCTTCGCACCCTGGAACCTCATACCATTGTAAGCCGACATCTTGCAAGCATGCAGATAATGCTAATGTGAACCATCAGTTTCCACCTCTTGACACTCCATACTCCAAGCGCCACTCTACCACAAACTTTGCTGCATGGGGCCCGGACGTTTCCTCGGTTTACGATATCATTCTGCAGCGCCAAGAGCAGCTGAGCCTCATTGACGGGATCATCGAATACATGGAGACCCTTCTGTCTCAGCTGTGCGGGGAGCGTGAGAAGGTCATGTCCTCAAAGAAACTTCATGAAAATTTCCTCGCATGTATCCGCCGCCTTCCCTCGGAGATATTGAGGAAGATATTCTCCCATTGTCTCCCCCCTCCGAGGTATCTCAGACCGGACAAAGCTGATGCGCCACTTCTCTTGACGAAGACCTGCAAGAAGTGGAGAGAGATTGCGATCAATTCACCAGAGCTGTGGTGCTCGTTATCTGTCCCGGGGACTCCTAGGGGGCTGGAGGAACTGATACCAGTATATGCTGACTGGTTCAAGAAAGCAAAATCTACGCCACTCTCGCTCATCCTCGACGTTTCCGAGCTGTTCAGCCCAGCATGGAGAGTGGCCGCCTTGGATCTATTCAAGCTTTATACTTTATAACAATCGTTGCAGGGAACTTGACCTGAGATTCGACGAGGCCGACTGCCTGGCCCCGTTGCTCGGTGATTTTCCCTTACTGGAACGTCTCTCCCTTGATGGTAATATGACTCAGATGAACATGCCGACTATATCAGTTTCCCAGCTACAGCCCCGACTCCAGACCCTCAGGATTTCTTCCCCCACTTTCGACACGGGGATGTTGCTGCTATTCGATCTAGGCTGGTCAAACATCACGCACCTTGCGATGGTGTTTTCAAGAAACCCATTTGACATCCAGGCGGAACTTTTCTATAGGCTCCTGCAGATGTGTCCCAACCTCGAGCATTTCGTCTACTCCCCTTCTGGAGATCTCCGACCTAGCAATTCTAGTAACACAATTTCACTTACCTATCTGAAACTCTATGTCCTGGTCTTGGGCGAGGCATATCATTTGACTGGCTCAAGGTTCCTGGACCAGTTGACGCTCCCCAACTTGCGTAGCCTCCAAGCCCATGACTGTGAGAGTTATCTACTTCAGCGCAGCAGCATCTTCCATGACACCTCTGGGCATGATCTCCCTTCTCTTGATGAACCAAGAAATCGCATGTTCAATTTTGCTTTGCCCACCCCTCATCACTGTCCTGTGTTCCTTTTCAACCCTGGATGAGCAACCATCACACATCTCAGGCTTCAGATTACAGCTTGTGACATTGTCTTTCAAATTATTGGACTGTGTCCAAACCTCAAAGATCTTGCCATTATCTCGCTGTGCACCAACGACAGACATTCCAGATATGGCATTCAGAGGTCCAGTGATGATCCTCCTTCTGGTCTCACCACTATCACTCATCACGGAGTTCACTCCTTGAGCCTCAGCGAAATCAGCGGTCCCCTTGGCCTCCTTCTAGACGCACTCACGCTCCCAAACGTGCACCACCTCACCATCACTCTTGATTATAAAGGGATACGGCGTTGGCCCCACAAAGCGTTCAAGCAATTCTTCTATCGGTCTCGGTTCCCACTTGAGACGCTCGTGCTCAATGAAATACAGAAGAATGCCGTCGTCAAGAGGGATTTCACTTGCTTCATACCCACCCTGAAGCACGTAGAGGTGAATGGTCCAATGCCAGCCCCCCCTGGTGACATCCGTATATCCACAATTATTGACTCGGACTCGGAGGATGATTACGGAATGATGAGGACGAAGAGGACTAAAAGGACTACAAAGAGGACGGGGATGCAGAGGATGCAGAGTACGAAGAGGATGAAATCGATGTAGACCCATACAGACATTTGATTTCGCGTATTATTATTCATTAAAGACTCAGACCTTAACATTGTTAAGTTTTTTTACCTTTCTACCCACTGACAAATGTACCTAACCCTCGGTTTACGACTCATGCTGAGTTGCGTACTTTGAATTTCTTATCTTACTGGCACTTGCCTGATCCTCAGCTACTCCGACCACGCACAACGTTGCTTGGGAGGTTCTTCGGCCTTTCGCTGAACCTCCCAGGTGCGTGTTCTACCCAGTTATATATCTCCCAGCCCGCTCATCTCACCTCGCGCTCAGCTGTGAGCCAACCACTACACCAAAAGCACGATCTCAATTTTATGTAACATAAGTGCATCTCGTACAGCCAGAACTCAGGCTGGGTAGTAGGTAATGTCTGCTCAGGAATTTCCTGCAACCGTATGTCTGCCGGTGACTGACTGTACTCGGATAGCTTTTCTATACTTTTTATAGCTTCACGCCCCCATAGTGGCATCGTAAGCCTCCACATCCAACGAGCTTACTGATGCCAATGACGCTAATCATGATGAACATTAGTTTTCATCCTTCAACACCTCATACCCCAAGCTTTCCGCTAGGAAAACCGTGTGGCATCAGGTCCAGATGTCGCTATGATTCGCGCTGTCCTTCTGCAGCGCTAACAGCAGATCGGACAGACATCGTTAACACTATCATCGAGCGCACAAAAGCCATTCTCTCTCGGCTGCGTGAGAAGTGTCAGCAGATCGCATCCTCCCACGGAACCTTCCCAAGTATCATGTATCCACTGTCTACCCTCGGAGTTGCTTGGGAAGATATTTTCGCATCACCTACCTCCTTGGAGGCACATCAAAAATGCCCTTCCGCTGATCCTAATATAGGTCCAAAAGAGGTGGACGAGATTGCCCTCCAACAGGAACTCACAATGGCCGGGAACTCGAGCTGGAGTAACTGATGCCATTCTATTGTGATTGGCTCAGGAAGAGACGCTGACACCTACAGCTTTTGCCTTGTCGACTGGGGCCATGATGGTGACCCTCTGGGTATCTTTCAAACCTTGATTGGTGGTGTTCAAAGCAGCTGGCGCGCACAAGCGCATATATAACCCCTGAACAAGGGACTTTCTCTCGTTGTCAGACTCAGATCTTAGAAGGCAACATACTACTCGTATGGTTTCCGACGTAGAGAGTTGACCAAGGTATCTATCTGCACCATGGATCGGGGTCATAGCGACCTACATTTAAACATGGGTTAAACTCCTCTACGTTTTCAGTGAACCACCTTTTCAAGTTGCCGCTCAATCCTTGCACCCGATTCATGCAAAACGACCTGAGTGGGAATCCCGCATCCTTCCTCCGTAGAACCACCTCATGGGGAAGCTCGAAGTCGTAATAAGCCATGGAGATAACCAGTGTCAGAGTGTCTAGACCTGGAAGCGATACGCGAACTCCACCCTCGTCCCGTTCACGAGGTAAAAGAAGTCGAGCAAAGTCCATTGGGGGATCTACTGATGATGGAAGGCATATGGGAATTGTGAGCGATTTGAGATCCTGGAGCTCGTCATAGAGTAATCTTTGGACGTCAGGATGACACGTGAGCCTCACGATGTTGAGTTCCTCGAGTCCCCTGAGCAGGCTGCGTGGGGTTTCTCCCAACGAGGGAAGGGTCAATGATGTCGCTGACCCCGCAAGCACACGTACAAAATCGCTGTAGTCGTGTTCGTTTAGTTTGAGGGTTAGCTTTCTGAGAGCAGGCATGCAAAACATGCGTAAAAAGCCGATAGCGCGAGCGGGGCAGTCCCAACCGAGCATGAATTCTGTTAGATTGAGGAGTGGAATCGGGGAATTAGGGTTTCTATCCGGGCCTTCACTGTTCAACCAGTCGACGGGCATTCCTGATGGCCCGGATGAGAACAGGACAAGCTTTTGGAGCGCTGGAGCATTCCGCAAGGCAGTGGAGAACTGTGCCCAGGATGGGCGATTGTGGTCTCGATGGCAACCAAGTTCAAGGGTTGTGAGATTAGATGCGGAAGAGATCCAAGGTTGATTCCAGTCAACGAGAATTCCCCAAAGGATGACGCTAGAGAGAAGAGGAGCCGAGCCATTGAAGAGGGTAAACCGTTTTGATGTAGCTGGGCGGCGGTCATATCTGTGGAGAATGAGTGTTGTGAGTTGGGAGGCGGCGGATGACGATGGATGAGAGAGTGCGTTGAGAAAGGAAAGCTCGTGTTCCTTCGAGTGAAAGTTCACTTTCAAGGAGCGCCAGCGATGTATATGAGGAAGGAGGACGTGATAGGGAAATGGAGACAGAGTATGGCGGTATTCTGGGTGAACATGTATTTCTATTGGCTGGGGCTCGCTCCGTTTCACCATAAGTGAAACGAGCTCAGTTTTGGGCCACGCAACTCGTGGAAACCAGATGGCGGTCCAGAGAGATGGAAATGATAATGCCACGTTGCGCCAGTAGTGACAGACATGTGAGGCAATGAGCTGGAAACGAGGGAGGTTCTGGGGACGTCCATAATGGTCCTTTTCGTTCTCGCATATCTGTCGTTCAAGTACCAGCTCGAATATGTGCAAGAGTAGCTCGGTGGGAAGGTCGTTCATGGGACATGATTCTAAATCTGAACGAGGATTTTGGTCTGCACCTGGTTGAGAAGTGGTGTCATTACTCCGAGCATGAGGATGCATACGAGTCCGAAACTTGAAGGGTGTTCGTAAGAGATGAACAAATATCTTGCACCTTCTATGAGATAGGCCGGCACAAGACTCACCGTGACTCGGATGTAGCTGTAGAGGCGATTCAAATGTCTACTTACTGACGACGGCTAAAGATGGTGTGGGAAAGGAAGTTACCGATCGCGAGTTGAAGCATGTATGGCTGACCGCTATGACGACAAACTTCGGTAATGGCGGCCATGAAATGCATCCATACTCCCGTGAATCATCTGCGACCGGGAGCCGTATTCAGGGATCAACTCAAAGATGACGGACCATAAAGACTGCTCGGATTCTACTCCCCTGGAAGTTCAGAGGCAGTGTCTGCGGACGGGGGCTTTCATCATCCTCAGCTTGTACTGTATATTGGTATCTTAGAATTACAGCTATCAATTGCACAACGGATGAGAGTTATGAATTCCGCACAAGGAGCAAGCCATACTAATCTACAACGCCTTCGCATATCTACCCAGCTATCAGGAACTAGAACGAAAACCGAAACTCATGACGGAATAACGTACGTTGCATCAATCTGCTTAACTTGAGGGAGCGACAACATTATCTTCCGTCGGTAATTGGCGCCTTCTGATTGCTGGCAAGGGTTTCCCTCAAGATATATCGTCTCGAGCGATTCGATATGCTTGAGCTGTGGTTCAAGAGCCTTCAAATCCGGAATCTTGTTATGATTCAGCTGTGAAAACATGTCAAGTTAGACTTCCATCACCGCTTAAAGGAACGTACCCAGAGTTCCTCTAACAAGGCCAGATGAGAAATATTCTCTAACTGGGGAATGAAATTTGTGCCGAGATCTAACGTCTTGAGCTTTTCCTAAAGACGAACATCATCCGAGACCACACTCCACCGTCATACCCACAGTACTCACATTATGTGCGAGACCTTCAATCTTCTCCACCCCGTTGTGACTTAGATACAGCTCCCCGAGATTCTCCAATTCCTCAAGATTCTCGATTTTGGTGATACGATTTGACTGGAGAGATAAGATTCTGAGCTTCTTGAGGTTGCACAGATTCTAGTAAAGGAGCGGGTCGACATTAAGGATGCACGGCGAGGGACGTCAATCATACCTCAAGCTTCGTAATCTTATTCTTTCCTAGCCAAAGTTCTTCAAGATTTACAAGCGCGTCCAGCCCTTCTATCCGCTGTATAAATATGTCAACAACATGCGACATCAATGTCACCTATAACACACCCTTATTCTGTTGCCTCCAAGTTCAAGGCTGGTCATTGAAGCACACGTATCAAGGCCCGTAATCTTCGATATGCGATTCTGTACAAAATACACCGTCCGGAGGGATGGCAAGTGAGTAAGGGTGTCAGGTATACTCCGTAGCAGGTTGAATGAGAGATCCAATGTGCTTTTGGAGTTCAAACACCCATCAGCGATCGTTTGACGGAAAGGGAGTAGCTCCTCACGTTAAAGACGTCATTTGATTTAGTGCCTCCCCGACATCCTTTAACTTGTTATCATACAGGTCCAGTTCCTCCATCTTCCGCAACAGATGGAACACCTCTGGATCGAGGAAGGAAATAACGTTCTGTCTGAGACACAATTTTCTCAGATTGGCCGCAAAACGGTGGAGCCTAAGGGGTGCTAGCGAGCCAATACGAGCATGGACGAGTTCGAGCTCCTGAATATGTATCAAAGCTGAAGATTGATTCGAACAGATGATGCATGCATGTCAAACGCACCTCTGTACCATCCGAAAGGTTTTCCAAGAAATCCTCCTCGTTCTCCTCGACGCCTTCATCAGCTGATTCGTACTCCGAGCCATCATCCTGGTGATGATCATCCGCAGACGGCAGTACCACTCGCGCGGTGGGCCTGCATGTCCAGTCAGTGAGAGAGTCATCTCTGCTGTCATTATTTCCCTCACCGCTCAACTACAACAAAGTCCTTCTCCTCTGCACCAGTTGAATGTGCCTCAGCGTCTGATCCTGACATGTCGATGAGCGAGTTCAACTCTGCGGAAAGGTAGTTGTTGACTTCGAGTCACTTGCCCGAATTTGGTAACCCCCTACTTCGAGGTGGCTGTCCACCTCTGGTCCGCCTCACGTGGAGGGCATCATGTGTACTAGCATTGGGTTAAACGTAAGACGGCTTGGAAACGAGCACTATTCAAGTTGATACACAAGAAATACGACGGTAAGAAAGAACCGTGGTGGCATAAGGAAAACCTCGCAGATACCAGCCTACTCCAAGTCGAAGACCAATGCCCTGACCTCGATACTCTGCCTGTGCGGCGCATTCGCCAGGCTGGTGTTGTCATAGAACGCCGAGTGGGGGGTCAAACGCGCCTTATCGACAGCCGAGTCAAAGCACTTGATCAAGATAACTTCGTCGGGTGTCTGATCAGACAAATAGTACCACTTGTGACCGGGGTTGTACTTGACAGCGTACGTGCCCCCCACCCGATCAGGATAAATAAGACGCGAGGGCACAAAGTCCGTGTCGGGGTCGACGGAGCGGTAGTCAGCCACCGTAAGGGGATGGTGAGCTACGGTGTTGTGGATCGGTCTAGACATGCGGACATTGCATCAATGTGCAGACAACCCGGACTGGGTGACTGACCTCCAGAGGTTGATGATACGGTAGCGCCCTTTCAGAAAGCGTTCAGCATCATGTCCAAGATGCCTCTTGACACGCTGTTCCGAGGCGGCGGGAGTCTGGTCCACGTGGACAAAGAGCTGTGAATAAGGATGAGTATCATAGTAATCGAAGAGACCCTCGTTTGACGTCGCTTACCGCTGGGCCACGTGAATCGGGCTTCGAACTCATCGAACCCACTCTATGGGCTTCAGCGTTCTTCCTGAGGGTGTAATCGAAGATAAAGACCCTCTTGGATCCGGTATATTTCTTGAGTATTTCCTCTACCTCTGCATAATAAACTGTCTTGATCCTCTCCTCGTCGATGAAATCCTTCTCGACGCTGGGGTACTTCACAAACTGGAATCCACTGCTGTCGAGGTTCAAGGTATCTCCTTTGCCTCTCGCGTCATGGATGATGGCAGTGTGAGGGTCTTCCGCGATGTTGCTCTTAGGAACGCCAGCAGGTGGCTCCTCGACGTAACCATATGGGGGTTGGCCGTCTGAGGAAGCGTAATAGTTAAGAGTCGTTTGGACGTCGCGGGGACCGAGAACTTCCACGGTCATGGTGTCTAGTTATCGGATAGCCTGTAGGATGAGCCGATGAAGGCTGTTGAGGGGTCAAGCGCTGCAGGATTGGAACTTCGCGTCGGGTATATATACAGAGGCCAAGAACTAATCATGAATAGTCCTCCCGGGACCGTGAGGACTTGCTTGGTAAGAGCGATGAGAAAGATCTCGCTGTCGCCACACTGGAGTCAAGTGGCGTGCTGAACCTTGGTGAGCTTGGTGAGCTGCCCCGTCTCATACCTCTTCAATCAGCAAAGCAGAGCTTACGCAGCAAATGTGTCATCGAGGGCCGAGCCTGAGAATTGGTTTGACAAAAACCCGACTCGGGAAATGCAAACATCACAATCTGGAAGGAATATTGTTCAGCCTCATACCATGGATGACTCTGCTCTCAGTTCCGTAAAAGATAAGTGACCGTTTATCTTGATCGCCCGTCGATCCAACCACGGGTGATTGCTCTGCAATTGGAGAGACCCATCTAAAACAAAGAGAGTTCATGAAGCATTTAGCAAGCCACCATTAACTAGCAATGGTCGATTGCAGCGCGACACGCCTGGTTTGGAAACTAGTGGCTTTGTATACCAGCTGAGGAACAACATATGACCACGATCTAGACACGTAGTGAGTGAAAAAGGGCTTGAAATCGTCCTTAACTTGAAGCTCAACTTTAGCAAGTCCTTACACCCTGCAATACTGCCATAACCTCGGAGACCAATCGACCCGACTTGAAAGTGGCTGTTCTATGTTCTCGATGATGTTCCATATGCCAGCCTGAACCAGAAGAGTAGGAATGATTGTCTTTCTAACTCAGACTTTGTCTAGGGGAGACCAACCAGAACTGCTAACTTAGCGGATGCAGTCTCAGTCTAAACACACGGTTTGGTCGCGGGAAAGAAACCACCATGACGGCATTGGCTCGGATCTAAGCGGAGTTGTAACTTTGCAAGGTCTTTTGCTGCGAGGTCACCATAAATCAAAGGTCAGTACTTCAATAGCCAGACATACCTCGTATTCACTGAACAGGCTAACGGTTAAGTTGGAGGTCTCTACTAGATCTTTCTCCAAAGGTAAGCTAATTGCAGACAACCGGCGAAATGCGCTTGGTTTCCGTTGCATAGGACACGGCCCTTTGGCGCGAAGTTACTGTAACCAGTAAATGAAAAAGGCACTTCGACTGACTCAAGCGTGCCGTTGTACGGTCACATATGGTGGGATGTTGAACGTACAGTCACTTCTCTTGTCATTAACAAAGGGTATTTATATTCATTTTTTTTACTGAGATATCCAGTCTAAGCAGCCTCCGTCCCCTTTCCCATAAATATAATCAAAGCCCTTGTATCCACCTTTCCGGCAGTGATCTGAAGGATGGATGGGTCGAATATCGTCCCGAGGGGAAAGACTGCGCGGCCCACCTATAAACCGAACACCAAGGCGCCTACACCGAATGGCTGGTACTATCATCAAGGCCGAGGCATTAAGTGTGCCATACGGGTAGTCGGGGAAAACAAGACTCCGTGTGGGCACAAGGTTAGCGCCTGTGTCGAGAGTGCGCCAGTTGGCTACCGTAAGGTAGTAACGGGCCAATGCTCTCAACCGCTACAGAGATGCCACCATCCTGTCAACAAGCGATTTACATGACCTAGACCGAACCACTGACCTCCAGTCATCGGTTAATTTAGTCGCGTCATTTCAACAGCCCGTTAGCATCATTTCCAAGGTGCAACTGACACGCAGTTCCGAAACGGGTG
This sequence comes from Chalciporus aff. trinitensis, assembly GCA_038089015.1. Lineage (NCBI taxonomy): Eukaryota > Fungi > Basidiomycota > Agaricomycetes > Boletales > Boletaceae > Chalciporus > Chalciporus aff. trinitensis. The sequence goes on from JBBPJZ010000064.1 coordinate 24,134, forward strand.
TCTGGCCGCATGGGGAAGGAGATCCAGTGAGTAACAGGCTAACAGCCTGGTCTGTGACTTCAAATCGGACATCACTCACCCCAGGGCCTTATTGCCAAAAGGTCAGCCTACAAATTCGGCATCTACCTCCCAGACCTTCTTGATGGTGTTGTGACTGGTCAAAGATGAAGACCCTCTTTCCGTCAGCACGCCCCTTGAGGGCTTCTTCCACCTTGCTGTGGAGATCCGCCCATTGAAGAAGTCCCTTACGGCGCTGGGACGTTTCACAGTCTCGAACTTGTGGTTCTTAAGGTCCAGAGTGTCTTCCCTGTCATTGGCGTCATGGGTGAGAACAGGCTAAGGGTCCTCCCCGGCGGTAATCATCAGAAAGCCAGGCGGCATCTTCTCGATCAAGGTGCAAGGAGCCTAGCCATTGGCTGGGCGTCGTGGTTGAGCGTCGTCTGGCCACCTGGATGTTGCGGGGGCCATGCGTTTCGACGGTGATGTTGGTCGTTATTAGCTAGGCAGTCGAACGAGTTGGTGAAGGTTGTCTGGTGATTTAAATACCGGACACCTTGGAGGACGACCATGTCGGTGGATAACGCTGAGAGAAACGTGAGAGCGTTCTGGTCAGAGGAGGGCAAACGAAAGAAACACTACAGGCACAAAGTGTGTCGCAAGACGGGAAAAGAGTGGCGTGCCTCCAGCTTGGTGAGCAGGCTTCCGGGCCCGCTCCACTCCCGGTTAGTAAACAAAAAGGTCATGAAGCGGGAATTACACCAGCGAGTCAGCGACTCCCCCTCAGCGAGCGTCCAGCCAGATATTTCAATTCGACAAGCTTTCACACCTGCAGCGCGGGGAGGGAAATGGCAGGGAGCGGAGATCGGCGACGGCTGAGTGCTGAGTGCTGAACATGACATCGTAATTATCTCTCTACTACAGGTGCCCTACTTTACTAGACGGTCCGGACCATTTTCAAGTTCCACCGCTGAGCACACTAACCGAGCTAGGGTGTCATTCGGCTCAGCGAATGAAATAATTTTCAACCTCGCTGGGGATCATGAATTAGAAAGATCTCACAAGCGACTTGTTTAAAATATTTAGAATGGGCTTCTAGCTGCCTTTTAGTACTATTGACTTATTTCTGACCTGTAAATCAGGGCACTGGGAAGTCGAGGCCTGTAAATAGTTTGTGAGGGGAACTCAGGCCTTTCTCAGATTCTGTTCCGTGGTTGTTATGCTTCAGAGCTTCAGAAGCCATTCCAGACTTCTGGGCATGTATCCGCATTCTCTCTCGTGATCGATGAGGTCAACAGGCGGCATTATAGACCTCAGCTTTGTAAGCGTAGTCGGGCGTATACATGCTTCATTTCAACGGAACCCCGTTGCTGTGTGACCCCTGAGGATGCTGCCTATACTAGTAGCTTCATTCCATGCCACTCAACTTCCGCTCAGGGCTGTCCAACCAGTTTGCAATTTGAACCCACACTTGGATCATGATTTATTAGACTTCCACTACGATAAACTACAGTGACCATAAGGTGCTTATTGTCGTACTGCTGACATTGTCCAGGAATGGGAGGAGACTGAGAAAGGATGACAGAGTGAGTGAATAAATAACTTGTTGAAAACAGACATCATGTATCGTCCATCATGGTCATGATGCAATGCGCAGACAAGTCAAACATGGAAATAAAAAAAAAAGAAATGCTCCGCGATCGCGATCGTGTATGGTGAAAAAAAATATATGGGGAAGTTGATTGAACGGCAAACAGAGTCACAGTCGTGGTACAAACAAGAACCAAACCCAGATCGGGAGACGCACGGAGACTGCAAGACGTTCAACGCTGCATCGTGTATTGTCCATATTTCTTATCCGAGCCTGATGATGAAGTATGCATGTGTCGCTCATCTGCTTTCTCTCGTTCGAAAGATGACAAAGGCGCAAGCGTGTTTGGCCCTCCGGATACTAGTACCGGCGATGTGACGTAAGGGTAGGCTGCTAGCCGGGAAGAGGGGACTCCGCCAGTGTCATCGGGTCCTCGGAACGCCCGCTGGGATTGCTGACCAGACAGAGAAGATGGAGCGTGGTACGGACTGATGGGGTTAAAGTGCATCCGTCCCTCACGGGGAGGGAGTCCATGACCAGGTGGCGGAAGAGGTGGTGGATGAGAATACTGGACAAAGTTCAGCGTGCTCGATGGTGGCGAGGGTGAGGAATCTGGGGCGGCCACAGGACTGTGCTGAGAGTAGACTTCGCTCCCGGATGCTGACCCGACAGACGAGGCCGAAGCGAACGAGCTGCTATCAAATGCACTGCTTCTAGGGGCGGCACCGGAAATGGCGATGGGTGCCGTTTGGCTTGAGTGCGCCTCATCCTTGGGAAGAAAAATGTTCCCCTTATCCTTCTTCCGGCGCTGTGCTCCCGCCACGTGCCCCTCCTTTTTCGCACGAGAGCGAGCATAACGAAGACCACATCTATATCAGCCACAGCACATGTGAGGCGACGTTGGGTACAGATAGTGTGGAATATTACGAACGCGTTACAAAGCTCCTTTTTGCCGTTTGGCCCTTTCCTCCACTCTGGACTTGACGTCACCTGGCAGCTTGAGCATCGTAGGAGACCAACAGGTCGGTTACTGCCTCGGGTATTGACCCCTTCCCTTGCAGAACCTGGACTTACGCGATGCCGTGGAGGGGGGACTACATCCGGAGCCGAAATAGACAGACCGACGTTATCGGGGCGGTGCCTATCAACATAATCGACGTCAGGACTCGGTGTGGGCTGATAGCCGTGATGAGATGTCCGCAAGTCTCCGTAACTTGGTGATTCAGATGGCCTGCTTGAATGGTGCGTTCCATAGGGTGGATCACGCACCGAACACGAAGTGGGGAGAGAACCTAGGGTGTGGGTTGAACTGCTGCATGCTGGCCATCGGCTATAGTTTAATAATGAAGGTGGTTCAGGGTGAGTGGACCAAGCGGGAGACGAATAAGAAGGTAGGGAATTGACGAGAGAACCGTAAGACGGGGAAGGGGCGTTAACCGGTGGCAGCGTATAAGAGCTTGTTGAGACGTCATAGGGATGCTGAGTATGATGTGGCGCATAGTTATCTTGGATTCGACTGGCATATTGAGACTGAGAAGACGGTCCGGGACCACTACGAGGATTGCTTTGAACGGTATGACATGCGAACATAATCGTGCCTACTCCTGGTGTCAGAAACACGTGGCATGACGTCAAAGAAACCACAGACCATGAGGTATGAAAACACTCTCTACTTCACCCACCACTCCTGGCATCGTGTCGACAATCCTCCATCTTCTCGTGCAACTTGTCTTGGCGCTACTGTCGTGTGTGGATGACTGCACGCCGGAAGCGCGCTTGGCGAATTCTCTTGCGGAGGGCTTGTTGGAGTATTCGTGACTAGAATCAGGTGGCCAACTAAAAAGGACTTTGTATTCCTGAGAACCAGCGTTGGACAAGATCTGGAAGAGTCTGTTGAGGACACCGGGTTGTGGGCAGCACATTCGAAGCCTCTGGTCGAGAAGCGACAACTGGTCTTGACTCATCACAGGTGTGCCGCACCAGTTCGTCCAAGGAGTCTTGTGTTGTTCATCATTGTCTGCTGGTTCAAGGTCGACGACAGCGTGGAGGAAGCAGAGGACGAGCCCTTCCGCAGCCCAACTAATTACGATGTCAAGGGCCATGTAGTGGTTGTCCAACACAACTTTGTCCGCATTACTCCACGTTGGCAACGGTCCAGTATAGCCGAGGAGACGGCGAACTCTTGAAAGGCGGCAGTACCTGACCCTGGGGAGAGGGTTATACAGGATTAGAGAACAGGCCAAGATAGGCTAACCTCGTGATTGTGCCGTGGGTTGTTCTTTGTTCGAGGGCCTCAGTCAAGTCGGAACGAGCGCTGGCCTCCTCCTCAGGATGGACGAAGTTGAGGAGCGACTTGCCAATGAGCAGGTCTGCTTGATCTTCGAGATGACTTGCGAGAACAGGGTCCAAGTAGATGAACTCCAATTCTGATGATAACAGAGACCAATCTAAAATTTAGAGGAAGATTAGCCAAGTGGTTTCCGGAAGAATGGATCATTGGGGAATGGGGATGATCGGAGGTTCGACCGGCGGGATAATATTGAATGCAAATATTGCACAGAATTGGAGGACTTACAGCAGCGAGTTTCGCCAAGTTTTGGGAGATTGTGCGCCATGGGATCGGCTGTATAGGATGTGGGCAAGGACGTGGCGGACGGGGTTGGCATGGCCTGCTGAGGGTAATCTTGCAAGGAGGAAAGGGGTAAGTGCGATCTGGCTGTTTGGTTATGTACGGGAGAAAGTTCAGCCAATGCTTGTTGGGTTCCATGATCCATGCCTCGTTGCGATGACATGAGGAAGCTCATGGCTAGAAGATAGAACAAATTCCGTACGTGATCGCCAATAATAGTATTCGGTATGGTACAGCACCGCGAGGAGGCAGGAACGGAGAATGAAAGTAAGGGGATCGATAAATAAATCGATCAATTCGGACACTGAGCAGAGCGAAATTGCAGAAAGCAGGAGTGAGCTTGTGCAACTGGACGACGACCTGGCCGCTGGGTGAATATCGATGTGACTATGACCGCCTGGGTTTGAGGGTGGCAAGTTGCAGTAAGAGGCTTGCCACACCAGTGCAGGTCTAATGTTCTGGTTAAAATATTTCCGCTGAATAATTTGCGACGAATAGCCACCAAAGGCCCCGCTGCAATGTAATGATATATGGAGTTCATCTAATCGACACATGGTCGCAGTGGGGACACCAACAGCAGAAATACGCGCCGCAACGATGGTCCATATGCTCCTTCCGCTGGGCTGTTCGAGGTACGGTGCCGAGCAAGAAAATACCCGATCAGTCGAGATCCGGCTTCGAGATCCACGTAATTTATTTCCACCCTTCCATTCCAGCTCTATACTTCACCGCGGTTGGTTGGAGCTGCTCGCTGACAAGCTGGAGTCTGTGCACAGGACCGAATAAGTTGAACTGAACGTACGAAGAACTGAAGAAGATCATACTACCCAGCCATGACGGCATACATAAAATTACATTCCTCCATTTTTTGCCCTAATTTCCTTTTTCGAATACCTTCAGAGATAAATCCCTCACGACGATCGCGATCGAACTCAGGGCCTACTACTCATTAAGCCAACAAGTACTCAATCGAGGACTATATCCATCAGCGCGCTAGACATGGTATCCACACGAATACATGAAGAAAAGAACATCTGGATTGCAGCAGGGGATGGTGACTTGGAAAGAGTACAGGTCAGTCACTCTCCACAAGATCATCCCCATGACCACCGTCTGACAAGTCGTGTAGCAACTCGTCGAACAACAGTGCATGTCCCCTTTCATCCTCGGCCTTCATTCGATCTGAAAATGACTACAACAGCGATCTCTCCAAATGCTCCCGATCCTTTCACATACACACCTATGCACGCCGCCGCATCTTATGGCCATCTTGAGGTCCTGGCTTATCTCGTCCAGCATGGTAATCAGCCAAGATTTGCGCCCGAGGCGTCGTCTTAACCTTCTTTTCAGGTGGTGACGTAAATATCACAGACGAAGATGGCGACACGCCACTCTACACCGTCGAAAACATTGAAACCGCAAAATGGCTTATTGATCATGGTGCCGTCATTGACAGGCGTAATGGCGAAGGCGTATCAGTAAGTCCCCACCGTCCCTATCGTGATCTGGTCCTGATGATTGTTCCACAAAAGCCGATCGAACACCTCCAAGAGGATTTTCCCGAAGTATCGGCGTTCCTTCAATCCACATTAGACCCATCCTCTATTAGTCAAAGCAGCGCCATTCCTGCTGAACCTCAGCCATCGCAGCATTCTCAGAACGCCACATCAGAAACTTTGACATCGAACTTGATGCAAACTGTCAGTGACATCATGCATCGCGCAGAAGCAGACGGGACGGACCCAGATGAAGAACTGCGGCAAGCTGTCAGTCGCACGGTTCTCGAAGGTGTACTGGCTGGGTATGAGATGTCCACACAGGATGGCGTGGATACCGACGATCAAAATTCGAAGAGACCTCGAATGAATGGATCCCACGATGAATAACCTATTTCTTAGCGATAACCTGTGAGAGCTTTCGTCATTAGACCGCAAGCTCAGTAGTACATGTCCTCTCCGAGTTTTTTGCCGCGATACAATACTGTACCATTCGCTCCGGTGATCACGATCATCTGAGATCATGATCGCAATGATCAGACAGCTGTCAATTTAACGTAGTAGTTATCGTGTTCCTGTCGGTTATTACGCAAGACTACAACACAACAACCAACTTGAGACCTCGGAGTCTGAGAGGGGCAAACAGGGGCTTATACCGGGACCCACATATTCCGTACCGTGATAACACAGGGCCGCAGCCTAACCTGAAAAACATTAGAACGGCGACATCCCAGGGTACCCGACCACCGTCGAACCCGAACAACCCCGCTTCGTGGGTTTTGCCGTCTGTGGTGGGTCCAAAGAATGTTCCAACGTTCGAGTCATGTCAACATATTGTCTCGGATGTTCACCTGCATCAAATTCGAATTTTCAAATCGAAGCAAACATGAGACCGCGCAGTACAGCGGGCAGGAGACAGTTTGGACTTCCTGACCAATCATCACCGGCACCAAGGGCCCCGTCTCCCCTCGACCGCGGCCATCCTGTGCGTATTCCATTTCGTGAAAGTGAAAAGAAGCGCGCAGGAAAGTCGTCAGACTGGCCAAATGGTACGTTTGTCGAGGACTTGGAATAGCTATAGTAGTACTAGTTACTTGGAACTTTAGTTGGATAGAGCGACTAGCCGAATTGCCTTTTTCGAACACAATACTGGGCTTTGCCAAGTCACCACTACTGTAACCCTCGGACAACCCTTGGGCCCGACGACGCGTATCCACAAAGAAATGTCACCGTTTGCGACTCTAGCGACGACGATTACGCATGAAGACATACGGAAAACAGCTGCTCGTGGTTACGGTCCGCACGCCTCCCCCGTGCTCACCCTTTCGACCGAGTCTCGAGCCAAGGGCTATCACTTCATATGTCTCCCGCTCACCACCGGAAAGTGGCGGGAGCGGTGGCAAAACATGTGCATCATGCCATCAACAGGAACTTCAGACAACGAGGACGCTATACCTGCTGAGAAGGAGGCGGAGGCATGGCGAAAGTCACCTTCTTTTTCACTTGATGAGGTGACGATAACAAGACTCGGTAAGATCCCCCATCGCTCCAATAGTGCCTAGCGTGAGATGTGCTACTCATGGCAAGGAAATTGATAGATGAGGCGGAGATCGTCGTGGCAATGGCATCTGACTGGCTCCAGTTGGATGCCACAGATGATTGGATTCGTCATGACTCTGGCATCGTAAGTTGTCATTTCTCTCTCCCGGCGGACATCCATATGTCGTGCCCTTGGCATGGTGTTCCAAAAAAGTCACAGTCAAAGGGCGCAGTCCATCCCTGATGATTTGCTCATCCCTTCCTTTGTGGTTAGGCTCTCCAGCAGGAGGTTGCATATGCATCCTATCTCAATATTCCTACAATAATCCTGCCTCCGCCACGGAACAGGTCACATGTGGCGTCATATGGGCGCATCGTAAACGAATGCCTTCGGAACGTCCCGTTCATGCAGTTCTCAGTTCGACTACCGATCTACGATCCCGCCATATTCCAATCAAGGGAATGGCCGACCAACGGAGATTCCAGTTTGAGTGGGTCACTGACCCCTCCAGCGTCCTCCCCAAGAATCCTGCTCTCTGGGCCATTCCCCTCCAAAAATCTTAAGGCCTCCAAAGCATCCGAGGCTGAACTCAATGCGACTTGGGAAATGTGGGATGTTATCCGTACTGTTTGCGATAACAACGTACGGCTAACGCTTAGTGAGCGGTGAAACGTGATATATTTTCGTTTAGTTGTGCTGATGTTGGCAGCGCTGGATCTAACCCCACCTCTCCCTGCGAACCCGGGGGTGTTGAATCGGTGGGCCGCTGAACCTGTCCAGCACATCTTTCTCCCCGCGTCCGCGTTCATCGCAAACGGCAAAGGTTATCCTGTGTTACTGAAAGGTACCCAAGAGTTTATTCGGCGAAGTATGATCGTAAGCCTTGTAGTCATCTTTTTCGACGTATCACTGACCTTAACGACACTAGCACCGCCCGACATTCATCCTGTCTGGTGTCGATACAGGTGTGCACACCATGGGCGGTGAATCTGCGTACGCCCAATATGTGAAACACCTAGAAAAGAGTAGCCTTGTTGTGCAGGCGGCGAAGACGGAAGGAACTGTCGAACACTTTGCGCAGGGTTACCAGGATTACTTGCAAAATCCCTTACAGGTATTCCCATTCTTACTCGAAATTGAGGCGTGAGTTTGGTGACGGGGTCATAACACAGCCCCTGATGGACAACCTTCAATCAATAACATACCAAACGTTTGAACAAGATCCTGTCAAGTATCATAACTATGAAGAGGTTAGGGTCTTTGTCACAGTGTGGTATCCGCGCCGTATTCATCATTAGTGGTAAAGGCCATCTACCGCGCCCTCGTGGACTGGCCAGAAAGGGAGCGTATGTGCGTCTTCCATCGCCCTCCTTGGTGAAATGACCTAATGCCGCGCAGCGTTATATGTGTCGCTGGCGCTGGGCGTGGTCCCCTCGTTTCTCGCAGCCTGAAAGCTATCCAACGAGCCGGAAGGGAAGGATTTGTTTACGCAGTCGAAAAGAATCCGAATGCCTTTGTGACGTCCGTCCTACTTATTTCTACCGTTGACACACCTCTTTCTCATCCGAAACATCAGTCTTCAGGGGCGCAAGGCGAAAGAGTGGGGTTCATCTGTGGAGCTGGTATCTGGTGATATGCGACGCGTTGAGATCCCGGAAGCCGTCGATATATTGGTCAGCGAGCTTTTGGGGTCGTTTGGGGATAATGAATTGAGTCCCGAATGTTTGGATGGTGCTATGCGGTTTTTGAAGCGTAAGTGTGGTCGGGCTTCTGTCCGATTGTGGTATGTTAATCAACATATATATTAGCCGACGGTATCTCCATACCGTCATCCTACACCGCGCATCTCGCGCCTCTGTCTTCATCGAAGCTCTACAACGCAGCAAGGGAGACTAAGGATCTCAAGGGCGTGGAAACGCCGTATGTGGTGATGTTCCAAAACGTCAATATCCTTAGTGGTGATGGGGGTGGTATCGGCAAACGATGTGGACCAAAAATACAGGAGTGTTGGGAATTTGAGCACCCGAGAAAAGACGTAACCGTTGATGATCGAGGTCAGCGCTCGATGGCCCTCCCTCGTCCATGTGGCTCACGGCAATATAGGCATACCTCTGACAAACAGTCACAACGTTCGCTCCACCAAACTTTCATTCCATATCCCACATGCGGGAGTGGTGCATGGCTTGGCAGGTTACTTCGAGGCGGTGCTGTACCGCGATGTGGGGCTGAGTATTCATCCCCATCGTAAGGATACAGTATCCAAAGATATGCTGAGCTGGTTCCCGCTATTCTTTCCCTTCCGTGTACGTCTATATTCGTCTGCGACGTTAACAAGGGGAGAAATTGAACCAGACGTATTTATTTTCAGGAGCCACTCTATCTGCCCAGTAACTCGGAACTGCAGGTGTCATTATGGCGACTTACGAACGATCGGCAGGTATGGTATGAATGGTATGCGGAATCGTTCCTGCCAGTCGCACCGTCATTGACAGAGCAGTCCGAGGATGGGTCTTCGGATTCATTCTTTGCGAGTACGTCGACACAGGTTGCGGTGCCTAGTCCGCTTGTCGACGCTATCGACGCGTTCCCTCTGATCGATGTACGTGCAGAGAATCGTCGTGCGAGTATGGACTCGATGAAGGCGCCGTCTGGGATCGTTAAGATCGGCCAGACGGCGTTGCATAACCCAGGTGGCCGTAGCAGCTGGATTGGTCTCTAATCCTGCTTGCTTCTAAAAAAAAAGGCTCTGGGACGAAAATAGAAGAGTCGCAAGAATAGGTGCTCTTCAAGAATAGTGCGTACGTCTAGGTTACGGTAGGACAGGGCAGAACGTTGTAGGTATCATAGGGTGTGATCTGGTCAGCTTCAAACAATGGGATAAATTGGTGATACATGTGGTTACATGATGTTCGAATTCATAGAAAAGTCCACTTGATATAAGGAAGATCTACGCACGGAATTCGAGACGGAGGATTACAATTAGCGACCCACTGGTTATAGCTGACTTGAAGCAGATGATCTTGGACGAAATCAACACTTTGATAAGTCTTGGTTTACGTAACGGATAACCCCCAAATGGATTCAAACTCCGAACATTTTAAGGAGCAACTTGGTCCGTTAGTGTGCTTCTACCCTTCCATTCTTCTACCTTCAAACAGCTCCTTAATCGAACTCGCTCACTCCTTCAAGCCAAAATGAAGTTCATTACACTCTTTGCTGCACTTGCCGCCCTCCCAGCCGTCCTGGGGAATCTTACGGTGAACACGCCGTACGTGTTGGGATGTTTAGCTCTTTTTGATCTTGTTGCTCACCTGTAACAAAGTTCTAACGTCGTTGAGTGTGGTGAGTTGTTGGACTGATGAAGGATTTCATGGTGGCTGACGTGGCGGGCTTGTTAGAACCGACTCAGTTTGCTTGGTCTGGTGGAAGCTCCCCCTATTACCTGTCCCTCGTTCCTGGTGAGTTCGCTTCATTTTTCGCATGCGAAAACCGAACGAGTCTCGCGTTTCAGCTGGCCAGACTTCCGCACCACCGGTAAATATCATGTACTCTCGGATGACCAACATTCCCTTAAACATCAGTGCTTTTCTCTAGCTCAAGCAGTTCCCCGTGCAATCGGGCACATCGTACTCCTGGAATGTTGACCTCCAGTCTGGCACCAGCTTGTAAGTGAATCAGCAAACTACATGCTCTGATGTACTCAACACGATTCATAGTACGGTCGTTTTGAAAGCTGGCGATGGCACAACCGCATTCTCTGACATCATTACGATCGGGCCTGGAAGCTCTACCGCCTGTGTCAACCTTGCTGTTCAGGAAACTGGTGATAGTGGGAGCTCTCCTTCCGCCACCGGCGCTTCCGGTGCTCCCGGTTCTTCCACGGCTGCCCCTTCTGCCAGTAGCAGCCCTGCCTCCCACAGCAACGGTGCTAGCCGTCTCAGCACCTCCACTACCCTTGGCATCGCTGGTATCATGGGCTTGGTCGGTGCTGCGCTCTTCTGAGCGTAGTTAGCTTCCGGACACTTTTACGCATCAATCTCCGTTGCGGACCACTCCACGGGACTGTTTATCGTTGACTTTATATACCGCATGTTGCTTGGTACACGCTCGCGTTTGTCCCTCTATTGATCATCGCATTAGTTTTGTGACTGAAACTAGCAGCATTCCTTGTGATTCAGAGCATCGTTCATTAAATCTGTTTAATGCCCAAATTCTCCTTGTCCACTGGATTGATAAACGCTAGACAGGGGTTCTTTTGAACCCCAGCCGCCCCTCCGCACCGCACGGGAGTAATTTTCAACTCCATTGAGAACGCGCTGCCTATTGCCTGACTCGACCATCCCTCGGTGAGTCTGCCGCTGTTTGTTGACTTAAGGGTGAGCGACCTCTCTTCAGTTTTCAGATGAAGTGCTCACGCCAGTACTCGATCTATGAGCATCTGCCGGTCCTATCTCATCACTAGTGAACTTCCCCCGATCGAGTTTTTATCTTCGAATCAACCTCTCACATGGAGCGAGAAGCTGTCAAACATCGAGCATCTGATTCATTCGATGGCGATGGTCACGCTCGGCAACACGTTTTGGCGACCCTCCAAGTCATCAATGTTCTCCCCAGACCTGTGTGCGAGAGGTGTCTACATAACGCGGGGGTCCGCTTCCGACAGCGACCTCGACCGCCGAGATTCTGCGATGTCTAGCCGTCAGATATCGGTGTCCATCTGCAGTTTCTCACTCCAACGCTTGCCCGGACCCACCTCTCACGCCAAATGACAGCTTGAACGTCAATTGGTCCTCCATCATGCGTGACTACAGCCCACAATGGTCTTACATCAGCCCTCGTACTAGCATGTCACCCTCTTCTACAGGCCCCCTCACCCTCTGACGACACCAAGGCAGGTGTTTCTCACTCCCCTTTCCATTGGTTGTATGTCAACGACTTTTAGGGTGGTACCCACACAGTCATGGCCGCCAGTCAATACAAGCAGACTGTGGGGATTCACGCTCTTGATGTGGTCTGTAGGCTATATGCGCGTATCTGACCTCATATTAATGGCACCCACAGCTGACTCAGTCTCGCATGAGACCGGCGGGCACTTGTACGATCGCCATTCATCTCGCTTGATGTTCAAGTTTAAACATCGCCACACAAAACGATCATCTCTCCCACGACGCAGCCGTCGCCTCTTGAGGTGAGTAGTCGCCGGTGGTCCCCTTGGCGAGTAGGTGTGTACAAGGTTCTGATCCGACATTGGAATGAAGGAGGTCTGACGGCCAGCAGTCGCTTGAGCACCCCTTGGTTTTCTTTACGTGCCGGGTACGACTCAAGCTCGTTATGTGTGTCCACGCAACGTCATCGAACATGCCGAGGCCTGATGGTGAATAGAGTACTTAGTATGTGCAATTGACGCGGATGCGGACGCAATGCACAGCCAGGTTTGCAATATATGCGAATCCAGCAACAGTTCGCAAGCGTTTGTATAGGACCTGTACGGGCTGTACCATTGGCTCCTATTTCGTACTGAGGAGCTGGGCATTTCGAAATTCGTCGTCGTGGGCGTTGTTAACGGGAGAAGGTGTGAGGCATCGATGGACATCTTCCTCGTGTTTCGATCGGTGAGTACGCTCCGCTGGACGAGATCACTTGTACTCAATCGTGATGGTATTAGCCGTGTCGGGGTTAGCTGCAATGGTTAGTTCTAGCGACGGCTCCTTTTACTGATCGATGTGTTTTTGTGCGGCGACGGCGAGCGAGGTGGAATTCCGTTTGGTGACTGTTCAGGTACGGGCGGTGTTAACTCCCCGCTGTGCAACGCATAGAGTCCCAGAGGGGAATTTCCTCTAGTCATGCAGGAACGAACGTTGCAAGGGAAACACCCTAGGCACGTCCACATTCACCTTGGCCTTTTGCCAACATGCTGGTGGACATAATCATCCGGGGATCCTCCAGATGCCGTCGGTGGAAGCATAACCCTCTCCGCGAAGCACGAGTGCTCCCCGTTCACGTGAGTTTCGTGTTCAAAACGTTTGCTCGCATGATAAGTCATTTATATAAACAGGAGGTTCCCTTTATCAGAACATACGCACATTTCCGACATCGTGCCGCCCTGAGGCTGTCGGGAACTTGACTGACGAGAGATAAGTACATGATATAGGTACGTGTTACGTGCGGCCCGTCCCGCTCCGTTGCGAAACGTCGTGGTATGAGACATGCGTGTTCATCATTATCAACGTTTGCCCACTCCATCAGACTCACTTTTTTTTCGAGCGAGAGAAGGAGAAGAACTTGAGCGGGGTTCAAAAAGCAGGCTTGCTGTGAGACATGTTTATGTGTCTATTTGAGCCACCAGGTCGTTTCCGCACTATTACCTTGCTGAATACTATCATACTCCTTTGATGAGTGGGACGATTTGATGATTGCAAATGTCAATCGCCTCTGACTGGCTGAACTGTTTAAGACAGTCTTACGGTATTAAGCAAACGAGGACGGGCTTCTGACGTTCTGGGGTAGATTCTCACCCTTCGTGGGGGGTGTCAGTGTGGAGAAAGGCGAAGATTTATGGTAGTATTTTTGTGCACGCATGCCATGGGCGTAAGCGTTCTTCTTCATTTGCTTGAGAATGCGGAGCTATATCCAATGATCCATGTGTGAGGATACCCCGCTTGTCGGCTAGGTTGGCATATGCATTCCAGCGATTCGTATTCTTCCGTCAGAAGTTCTGATGTCGTCGAGCTTGATCGCTCGAGCATACCATGCTGTTACTAGCAGCCAAGGACAACTAGAAGCACCAAGAAGATGAGAAGCGCAAGCCACTTACGACAAAGGATAACGGAACAGTGTGATTAAATCCATTCATCTATCTCCCCTCTCAGAAGTCGAACTTTTCAACATCCAACGTTCCTGATGAAATGCTGGTATTTTGGGTCAGGAAGCCAAGCTGTGAGTGAGATCTGTGTCTTGAAATGAAATCCATCTACTCATCAAGCTGTCATATGCTTCACTGGCAACTTGAGAACGAGGCAGCATGTTAATTGGGGTATGCACTGTTTATCTTTATCTTGGAACTGCCACTGGCAGTTGGAAACTCGTGACGTTTGAAATCTTTGCCTGGGAATGGTCTCAATATCAAAAGGGCCGTGGGGATGATTCCACGACCTAGCTCCCCCGCGATCGACGACAGTACGAGTTTGACCGGGTGTGACAATCAAATGGGGACGAGAATAGGTATGACCAGGCGTTGGTCTGGTTGGCTTCGTATCGTACCATCGATCGTTATATTAACTATCAGCCAATGCCCTTTGACCGCATGAGGTGTTTGAATCCGATAAGAGCGGCCGAGTGTTACGCCCGGATTGGTTCGCCAGCCAGATGAACGGACCACGATGTCGACATAGTTTGCCAACCAGTGCGCATATCACCCCCAGCCTACATGATCGATCGAGTTTAAAACACCTCACGCGTGGCACCGATTGAAGGAACTTGGCCAGCATGGCTGGGCACGCATGTGATGAGTTACTTTGGGCCAATTTTATTACATGTGACGGAATCTTTTAGAAAAACCGGTTCTTGTACACCAGTCATCAGTTATTTGTATCCCAGAGATCTTCCCGAATGAAAATGGACAAAACGTCGTGTTTCTTGTTGGTACCGATCAAGTATCAATGGCAAGCCTGAGGTCCGTCGGGCAGGCTCGGGGAGGGTTTTCTTGCGTTCTTAGGATTGCTTGGCAGGCTGCCTTCCATGAGGAAATTTGAATCGATGAATGACATTGCATGCTATGCCATTAACATCCTACCTCGTGCCAGTTTACCCATTCTGCCCATTTCGGTCTTATCGACCACCTGAGACGTGGCACTAAGTAAAACCCCGAACACTGGCACTGCGTAGCACTGCGCACAACACAGATCTTGTCCTCGCGCGATTTGAATTCAATTCGTTGAGGGGAAAATCAGGGCATCCATCTGCACAGCACCGACATTGCACTCACTATCCGAGTTGTCACCTCAATTGGGTCCTTGTTCGCTGTGTGGGTCTCTTCGGCTCTCCCACGATCGGATTCCGCTGCCTCCGAAGTAGTGTCCAACTCCACTTACGAAATGGCACCGACCATGCGAATATAAAACCAGTGACTCTCAATTGGCCTTTAGACTATCCACTGTACTCCATTCTAACTAGCAAACTTGAAGTTACCTCCAATTCTATCCCATCCTTCGACCTTACTCGTCTTACCTCGACTACGATCCCCGAAACGTTTGCCAAGAATGTGTAGCATGGAATGGTCCGTCTTTGCCAGCGTCAGGGGTATCACTTGCACTCACTTCGTCTGTCCCAACTCAGCGTCGGTGATCAGTACAGAGGTTGTGGGGTACGTTCCTTCACGACGACACTCGAGAGACCTTTCACTCACCCACCCCGCGCGTCGCACCACCACCCTTACAGCACTACGTCAGAGAATACCAGACAGGCATCACATTCGACTGTGGCTCTCCAAACTGCAAACTGAGCAGCGCGCATATGCACAAGACTGCGAAGAATTGTGGGTGTAACTCTGTACGTCTTCGTTACCCTCGCGAACTCTTGCGTGTCATGACATCTCGTTCATTCATTCATTCATTCATTCGTGCGTTCATGCCCCACTTCGATGGTGTCAGGAATTCGCCGACTACCGACGGGTCCGTAACCTCTTTCAAACCAAATGTGACGCGTGTCGCGCCTCTGAAGAACTTTCGGCCGACTATGCTCGTCGTTCCGGACGTCACTCAGGCTGGTGACCGGTCCATCCGTCCGTCCAATCACGTCCCATCATGCACTACGCCATCGCTCCATCACGCCATCACCATCATTCCCTTTTTTCCGCCTCCGCCTCCGCCACTCACCCCAACCGTACCTGTCCAGTGCCCACTGCTATGCCCAAAAAAATCGTTTTACACCCACATCGCTTTGTCGTCTTGCTTTCGCTACCCTAATTTATGCTTCCCCACCCCATCATCGGACGCAATCAGGTTCCTTTTGTTAGTCACGTTTCTTTTTTCAATCCCA
This sequence comes from Chalciporus aff. trinitensis, assembly GCA_038089015.1. NCBI lineage: Eukaryota > Fungi > Basidiomycota > Agaricomycetes > Boletales > Boletaceae > Chalciporus > Chalciporus aff. trinitensis. The sequence goes on from JBBPJZ010000064.1 coordinate 40,423, forward strand.
TAATCTGCATCTGTAAATCCATGATCACATTGACCCTCCTCACGCTGCACACGAACACGAATCCAATTTCCAAATGCCTCACTCTACTGTCCATGTTCACCGCCCGTTTATGGTACACATTCTACGGTCACTCGTAAGCATAACTCCACAAGTCAACCCCAAAGTAACCAAGCGTCCATCCCAAACCCGACGAGAAATGAATTCAGAATTGGTCCTCGTCCTATGCATACACCACGATGTGGGGATGCGCGCAAACGAAAACGAAAACGGAAAGTCGTACACGAACAAGGCACCTACATGGCCAAGCTGCCGAAGCGTGCACGCCCCAAGGGCACGACGCGACGCGTGATCTATCACCAGACCCTTGTCCCTGCACCCTTTCAAAGAACCTGACATCTTCGGCTTCTCGGCGCCTCTTTCGCAATGGAACCCATTGATCAACACTCTGACACTCCGGATTTCAAAACCGCTTCCCCCCACGCTTGATCGGTTGTCTCACCCCTCCTGCTCCCCTTGAGGCAGGTCCGTCCCCACCCCCACTTCTATTCCTCGCCGCCATCTTCTTCCGCTCTTCTTCACTGTCCTCGTCGGACTCTGTAGCAGCACGCGGTTTCGGTTTCTTAATGGGTCGGACAGGGGACGAATCCGTATCGGAAGGGGGTGCTGTTCCTCCTTTGGTGACGCTGACACCTCGGCTCCGAGCACGAGCACCGCCTGCTGTCGATGGTTCCCTTGATGAGGGACTTGGTGACCGCATTCGTACATCCATTTGTTGATCTACGCCTACGCCCATGGCGGTCGACCCTGAAACTGCCTTTGAAGAAGAAACAGGGATCGAGGGTCTGGGTACTTCCTCTTCCTCTTCCGATTCGGTCTCAGACCCATCGTCAACAATCTTGTTGATCGGACTGGGGCGCCGTGAGTGGGGTGGTGATGACTGTGCTGGTGCTGGAGGTGGACTGATGATCCTCTTTGAGATGATTGAGGGTGCTGGAGCATCTCGACGATCCTTGGGGTTCGATGAACCATCTTTAGCGATACCTTGTTTTTAACGTGAACGGAAAAATACCCACATTTGGTGACGGCGCAAGGGGAGGCGTGCTTTTAAGGCGTGAAGGAGGGTTTGTTATTTTTGGCGTCAGCTCTGGAGGTGCAAGCAGGACAGGGACCTCGGTCTCGGTCGTGATGCTAGCTAAGAGTGGGTGATACCGATGTGAGAGAAGAAAGGGATGAAGAGGACAAGGGTGAACACCCACGAGGATCTGAAATGAAGTTGAAGACCGCAGTGATACGCCTAATCGTCGTGGCTAAACGGGGTTTGGAGAGTGCATTCTTAACATGTGTATCGACCGTTCTCCGTGCGGTGCGTGCAACTTTATCAATAGCCTGAGAGAGAACCCCAAATCAACTCCGTGCGTTTTTTGCGCTGCGTGTATACATAGGGTCGGCGCAAACTTACCTTCTCGAGCTCGTTGGGTGGGAGATCGCCAACGAGGTCGGAAGAAGAGAAGGCGAGATGGTTGACGCTTATCAGGGGCATGATAAGATGTTTTGATAAGATGTCGGCTGATATTTTGTGGCCGACGAAGAGAGTTTCCCAACGCCACTTGAACACATTGCATTCTAATTCAAATGCAAAATCCTGTTCAGGGAGTGCCACGCCATCCCATCAGTCCGAATCGTTCAACGTCTACGATCTCGATCGCGGCGAGAAACGTACCCCGAAGTTGGACTGCACGACTTCGAAGGATAGTTCTGCGATACCACCTAGGGTATGTGCTCTGGATAAGAGATCGAGATGGCGTGTTCGCCATGCTTCTTCGTCGTCTTCATCGGGCTTGTTGGTGTTGTTGTTACATTGGCGCCACCGTCTTGCGAACTGATTACTCGAGAGGACTGATGGGAAGCTGGGAATCGCATTCGCTTCGTTAATCACCGAGGTTGAAGGGGACTCACCCTCGGCCCATGTACGCTTGGTGTCAGTGATGATGAGGCAGCAGGTTAGATCCACGGTTGAAGAATGAAATTTCTATCCAATAACAACGGTGACCGCCAATGACGGAGATTCAGAAGTGAGGGGCCGTGAAGCATGAAGACACGGCGCGCGCCGAGATGAACGATGAGTTGGATGAGAAGAATGGAAGTGAAGTGGGTGAGAGAGATGGGACGTACGATGAGATAGGGCGTCGAGGTCTGGGCATCGACCTTGACCAGCCATTCCTTTGAGAGAAGGATGTTGGCGTGTTCCTAATGAAATAACGTGTAGGACATTAAACGGTGATCCAGGATTGTCCGCGGTATTAAAACACCTCGTTGAACTCATCCATCAGTACTCTCGGATGGTTCTCTGTTATTCTCGATGGTAATCAACAAGTCAAGTCAAGT
>JBBPJZ010000065.1:0-42317 GCA_038089015.1 Chalciporus aff. trinitensis
CCCAATGCCGCCAATAGCTCTGCATCGTTCAGATCCAAAAACAGCTTGTCATACTCATCTTGACTCTCTTGACTCTCGACGCCATGAACAACAGGAGGCAGTTGAGCTTGTGGCAAAGCTTTCAACCGAGCGTCAAGAAACGACTGCACAAGCATTCGAATCTCCACCCCAGTTTGCTGAAGAGTAACTAGATCCATCCGGGGATTGAACACCCGAGTTACCCAGGCTAAGACGGCATTAGTTGTGGAACACGAACAACGAAAGCACACAGCAGCACGTACGACCATCCAAAAGGGCCGGATCTGGGTACTCCACACGCGTCTGTGCCTTATCCAACGACTGCGTTTCGATGACACGCCTCACTGATCCGATCAGCAGCTGGATCAACGTCGTGATCGCCCGCCTTCCAGCTCCAGAGCTTCCTTCCCCCTCCTTATATTCGTCCATGAGCTGATCCGTCATCTCCCCCAACCACCCCAACACCTCCTCGAGTCCTTCAGCGATTTTATGATGCCTAACAATCATCGCAAAATTCATCATCCCATAGATACACGCCATCCTAGAATGATCGTCTGCATCCTTGAAACCTACGCACCGCTTCGCCTGTCCGATACGAAACTTGACATTTGAAGGCGTTGGATCGAGATGAATAGCGACTGCCATCGCACTAAAGCGATTGACGAGCATCGAAAGTGCATGCGCGGAGGGGGAAGCCGTACGGGAGAATGGGACGGGGCTAACGGGGACGGCCATCTGAAGGAGTTTCTTGACGTTAGCTGAGCGATGCTTTGGGTCCATTTCGACATTCGCATTCAACAGGTAGACCGCCTGAACCACCATCTTCAGGAACATCTCATATGCCGTGTCGTGTGGGTCCCGCTTGGACAGGAGCTCTAGGTCGCCCTGCTCCAGAAAGCCCATGGGCGCCGAGCGTTCGTTCAGGAGGTTCACAAAGTTTCGGGATCGGAAGATCTCTTGAAGGGACTTGAACATGGCGATCGCATCGTCCAGACGCCATCCCCATTGACTCCATAGAAGGAAACATCGGGACACAACACACGAGATGTAGTCATCACGTTTCCTCAAGGCGCGGAGCGGGAGCCGACGTTCTTCGTCGGGGTTAGCTGTTAATACGATCTTCTTGAGGGCGGAAGCAGCGAGATCCCAGTACGGTGGAAGTCGGAAAACGGAGGTCGACAGACCATGAAGGGAGAACTGGGAGATGGCACATAGGTTAAAGATAGTGCGCCACATATCTTCGCTGGCTTCTGCACCGGTGGGGGAAGAGTCGGGGTACAGCTCGGCGAGCAAGCGCCAGAAAGGGGGGCCAGATGAAGGCTCCGATGAGATGCCGCCGCTTTGAAATAAATGAATAAGGCATATCCACGACTCGGTAGCTCGGTGGGACAGGGAAGTGGTTTCTACGTCGCCTTCTGCTGCGTAAAAAGTCGTGAGAGAAGGATGCAGATCGATATCCAGCAAACGCTGTATGAGTCGTTTCGCTGACTGAATGAGATGTTCGTTTTCCACTGATCCCCGCCGATACTTGACACCAGCAGTGAGCCGTGCTAATAGCTCGACGATGAACCAGTGAATAGTCAGCGAAAATAGGCCAATCTCAATAGATTCCAGAACGAGCAGCACCCCGTCCGTGTATTCGTGTAGCGCCGACGCCATAAAACCAAATTCTTCGTCTTCTGTATGGACCACGAGCCACGACAACAGTTGACTTGAAGCCCGTGTCACCGGATCCCACTCCTTGATCTTGGCCACGTCGTCCGTCTCGGTCTCCCGCAAGGAGACAGCGAGCCGATCACAAAGCGGTCCCAAGAGCGCACTGAATAGAGGGGCGGAAGACGTTGGACCAATGTCGAATCCCTGTGCATTGCAATATATTGGGGGAAATGGCTCCGACTGTCCAGAAGTGATTGAAATGAGCTGATGAAGAAGGCCCCTTCCAAGGTACGACGACCCCGAGAACTTGACGCCAGATGGAAGTGGCGTGATGTTCATATCCGTCACGATATGGTGGTGTGCAGTTGCAAACGGTCCTTCTTCGCGCTGGAAATAAAATGGAAGAGGAAGCTCTTGCTGCGGTTCGGGAGATCCTCGATGGGACGTGCGACGTTGAAGTCGGGGTCGAGGAGCAACCGGGGCAACGGGCGCTGGCCTTGCCACGGGCTGACGAGCAGAAGAGACAGGTTTGTTCCACCTCTCTATTTCGGCTCTCCATCCCGGATCCAGGGCCTGCCTGAATTCATTGTCGTCGTTGTCGATGACCAGCGCAGTCCTTCCTAGCTTTGACTTGCCTTCTCGATGCCCCGAGGTGAGGCGCATAGCATCATGATGGACATTGAACAATAACCCTTGATTCTTCTTTTTCTTCTTCCGTCTCTTCGCCTCCTGAGCCACATCCTGGTCGACCGAAGCAGATCGGTCGCGGTGCTCTGGGTTGTTGTGTTTGGCGGCGGGAACGAAAGGTAAGAGGGTCTGGTGTCCTTTCCCATATCGCCTCGCGCCACCCGTAACAATATCCAGCCTTGGTCTCCTGGGCCCATGAGAATGAGAGGTCCGCGACGTCTTGGGTTGTTTTGACTGGGCTTTTGACTTGCCAGACCCCCTCGTCCGACTCAGCATCCAGTCGATCAGACTTCGTTCGCGGGTAGGCCCTCTCCCCACAGGGCGATCAAACAGCGATCGGTGGGCTGGTTCTTCATCGCTCCCAGCGCTATCCTCCTCATCCTCCGATGTAGGCATGGAATCGTCGCTGATGGAGATCACGTCGCTCGCGGATCGCTGCCTCGGGGAAGCCCGGCGAATCCGCGTGACTTTCACCTCTGATTCCCCGTCCGAGAGCGCCTCGATAGCCTCTGCGCTAAGCCCCTCATTTCGGTCATCATCAGAGGGTACCGCATGCTGTTCGATGTCTGAGCTCTCTGGATCTCCTCTCACTTCTACATGCCTGTAGCTGCCTCTTCGAACCCTCGCAAGTCCTGGTATCAACCTAACCTCCTCAGCCTCGCTACCCGACGACACAGATGCGGCTCTAGGGTGCGGGGGCGGAGCTTTAGCTGCTCCGAGTTGCCGCGAAATCATCACGGCTGGCATCATACGCTTCAGAACGCGAAGGCGCCTCCTGTCTTTCGAACTAATCTCGAGGGATGGCTGGTCTGATTCTGATTCTGATTCTGAGTTTGTCTTCGAGGCCTGCGAGGGAGCAGCACTGGCTGTTGATGTTGGAAGCGCACCAGAAGGGCTGGGAGGGACCGAATAAGAGGTGGTTTGGTTGACGGGAGAAAGATTCGGAGGGAAGAAGATATCGTCGTCTTGATAGGCGTCATAGTCGTAGCAGGCCGAACTAGGCATTGGGGAATGAGATGAGGCCCGAGAGGGTGCTGGTGGTGGTCGGAAAGGTGATTTTGCTGGAGACGATGGGAGCGATGACATCGCTGGCTCGGACTGTGCACGGGGGAACAACAGTGGGGAAGGCGATCTTTCCTGCTCAGAAGTCATGTAGACTGATGAACCGACACGGACAGAAGCACCCACAGATCGAGAAATCGGTTCAGGAGAGTGTCCCGAAGAACGCTCAGTATTCTTGGGTATTGGAAAAGGTTTAGGTCTCTTCTTCCTAGCCGCTGCTTCTGCCCGACGAGCCTCGAGAGCAGCCTTCTTAGCTTCAGCTCTCGCTTTGGCCTCCGCCTTCTCCCTTTCCCTGCGAGCTTTCTTCGCCAGTTTGCGTATGTCATCACCCTCATCGTCATCGCTGGACAACGGTTTCAAAGCCTCGGGTAGCCATCCCTCTTCCACCTCTTCTGCAGTCGCACCTTCAACACCCCCTCTACCCTCGCTCGCCTGACCAAGACTATCCGTCCTCTGTCTTCTCCTCCTCTCGCCCTCCACGTAGTCTTCGTCCTCCTCCGGATTATCAAGCGGATACACATACAACTCCTGCGTCCCATCTTCACCCGACGTTCCAGATCGAGACTGATGCTGTCGGGGAGGACTCCGAAATTTAACGATCGCGTCAGGATTGAACTTCATCTGTTGTTTGTACAGCAACTTATCGTAGGCGTATGGATTCAACTGTCGAGCTTCCCTGTGACGCAATGAGTACCGGCCAAGTGGTTGTGGATCGTCGGGGATCTGGATAGGGACGTCAGCAGGAATGAGAGGGGGGATTTCCGCGGGAGGTGAAGGGTCAGGTGGAACAACGACGGGCGAACCGACACGTTGGGATACAGGCGGATTTGGAACTCGTACACGACGAGGGGAGAAAAGCCAAAGTGGATCTGGTGACTGCGAGAGGGGTTGCATCGGACGATGCGGAGTAGGCACGGGTGTCAAGGGGGAAGATGCCATTGCGTCCTTCCTTCGTGATTCCAGACTAGATTTGTCATAGGAAAGCTGAGGTGAGGGGGTCGAGGGAAGGTGGGTAGGAAATGGATGTCGAGCCCTTGGATCAGGGGATTGTGGACACATACGCGTGGTGGAACGCGGCTGTGATGTGAAAGGCGTATTCGTACTTTCTTGAGATGCTCCAGGCGTATCATCGGGATTTCGCTGGACTGTAACATCAGAGTCAATCATAGGCCGCGGGGGTGGGGAAGAGAAGAGCGAGTCCCAATCCGATCGAGGCGAAGCGTAACGGCGTGGAGATGAAAACGGCACCGACTGCTCTCCACCGTCTTTGTCCACGAGCACGATTTTCGTTGGAACAGCGTGGGCTATCTACGACAGGGATCAACAGCAATTGGGGCACCCGTAGACACACCGTACCTTTATGCGTTTCCGCGGGGACGGATTCTCTACTTCATCGTCGCTGAACCTGTCCTGGCGCGTTATTTGGACCGATAGTGTCTCTGATAGTCTCTGCTGGTCTCTTTGGGGAAAGCCACGGTGTGGGGATACGAGACCGGCGCGTGTACTGTGTGGGGAGGAGAATGCCCAGTGATCGTCATATTCAGAGAGAGCAAATTCTTCGCGTTCATCGACGTCAGACGTGTCGACAACATCGTCAAGGTCCATTCCAGATGTTCAACTTGCCAGAGATGGTCACAAAGTAACTTTCAGTGTGGAACTTGAACCCAGCGCAATGTCCACTGCCGACATCCACGATGAATGTGTCTCGTCACGTGGTGACGCGTGATTCAATCAGTGAATCGCGAACAGTCGGGATCATAGTAGAGAATCGGTAGCCAGTCTACAAGCGTACGCGCTATCCCTCGGGTTGAGCACGGGTTACAGGCTTACAGCATTACAATGTATGCTATTTTGCACCTAACTCAAGTGCAAACATCCCTGCAAACCCATCGACCACCATCACATGAGGTTCCGACCCTGTTGACAATATTTACGAGATACATAAGTCCCATGAACCGACTGCGCACAGTCATCAGAGGGTACCAGACCATCAATGATTCAGCCACTCATGCTGTACCAACTCCGCAGCTGTCGCTCGATTCGACGGGCTTAAGCGGAGCATTGATCGCAGGAACGAAACGCAGAGTGACCGCTCAACATCGTCCAAGACATTATAATTACGCAGGGCAGCATCTAGGTCACGAACCCCACTAGCCTGAATACGCAATTTGCCTGTTCAAGCCTGAGCGACCTCCCCATCAAACACAACAAAAGACTCACCTTCATCGGTAAAATACTGCTCAAAGTGTTTTCCTTTCCGTAGATGCGACAAATCAAACTCGTCACTGCATACACCGCCCATATATGCAAGGTGATAAGCTTCTGGAGTCCAGTGTGGTCCGCTCCGTGGGTTGAAAAGCCAAACTCCAGTGAGAAACTCAAAAGTCTAAGAGAGTAAAGTCGTTGGCGCCACAATTATGTGATAACAAAAGACCGACGTACCAAGCACCCCAAGTTCCAGATGTCTGCGCTTGCATCCCAGTCACATCCGAGGATAACCTCGGGGGCACGCAAAGCGACAGGCTGAATAAGTTCTGCATGGAAGCCGTCTATTTCAGCGGCTGAAGAACCCAGCTCAGCAGGATGATTGGTCATCGCTCCAAACGCTTACCGGTCCCAAAATCTGCCAACTGAATGTCGAAGTGTGCTCGTGGAAGCTGCGTAGGATCGAAACCAATTATCGGCTGTGACAAGACCGCTCTTGTATCGGTATTTGGTGAAACCGGAGCAGATTCAGTCCGATAGTTAAGAGAACTATCAATGTCACTCAGTCTAATGACTATGTTGTCAGGTTTGATATCTACGTCCAAGGCGTCTGAGTGGTGACACAGCGAAAAGAGATGATTTACATGCCTGTGTGAACTATGCGGCATTCACGATGAAGAAAGTCTAACGCCAGCAAGAGTTGCCTTGTGACGTTTTTAACGCACTCAACGCGCGATTCCTTGCTCTGTCCTCGAAAGGTACTCTTGAAGTCGCCCATGGCCTGATAAACCATACACAGGTGATCGCCATGATCATCTTTCAGTTGAAAATTGTCCAACAACATGGTCACATGGTTGCGTCCGGGATGACCAGAGGACCTCGAGATATTCGTTATGCGCTGCAAGAAAGGGAGTTCATTCGCGAGCCGTCCCTGAACCTCTGGCGTGTGCAGACAAAATCTTGACCGCGACGTATCGGTTCGGTTGGTGCTCGCTGTGACAATTAGGCTTGGGCCAACAAGACGAAGTTGTGTTCCTACTTACACGATATCTCTTGCAAGCCAGACATTCGAATGCTGGCCCCATCCGAGCTTTCGGACGATGGTGTACCTAGAATTGAGTATTTGACCTACGGTGGCGGCATAAAAACCGCCTCTTTGAGCGGTCGGGAGGTCGAGAGGCTCTTCGGGCCACACAACCGGCGCTTTGTGCGACAGAAGACGAAAAAAACGGGTATCGCGCAAGAGACTCCCAAGACCGTTCACGGAGTGAGAAAATCGGCCAAGGTACATCCTAGCTAGATGATGGCGGAAAGCGACGTAGTGAACCACGTACGACGTAAAATAATGGTTTACATGCTGCAGGAGGGTGAACGACAGGCCTCAACTCTTTGGTCTTGGTGATGTCAGTGGGCGTCGCTCTCTCACGCCACGATTTAGTGAGAGGATCATCGAGCCTGTCTAGGAGAAATTAAGTGAGCACAGACATAACGATCTTGCCATGAGTACACTGATGATTGGCGTCTCCTATGCTATTATTATGGCATTCTTAAAGCATGAATGAAGTAAGCGGACGTGATTCGTGAAGCTGGATTCAGAGGACATGAGGTAGCACGACACAGGTCAAGTCCAAGTTCGCAATTTCATTCATCATCAGTACATGTACTGTATAAGACGTCTGTGTAATTAGAATAATTTTGGCTCCGATTAACAGAGCGCCTCAAAAGGCTCGAACCCGTGCGTGGATATATACGCAATACCCAGAGATACAGAGAAATAACCCGAGAGGGCGAAGTGATGGAAAAAATGCATGTGAGTGACTGGATATGGGGTGGGGGGAGTGGGATCAGAATATGAGAAAAAGGAATGGAATAGGCGGCGATAAAAAATACAACAGTTTGCATACACATGGAGCATGGAACCGAATCTGATAATATTCAACGTTGAGAGGAAGAGGTGGGAGAGCTGAGGAAGGTGCGTTGCACCGATGCATTACCCCGAGACTTCATGTTCGGGTGGTGGTTCCGACGATGATGTCGTTGATGGTGATAATCGTGTTGCTGGTGGAGGGGTCCGTGAGTCTTGCGCTTCAACATCTTCATCTCCCTGCGCGACTCTTTTCGGGTTTTGAAAGGGGTGTACTGATGGTGATTGGAATGAAGGTCATGATGGTATGGCACGTGGGTGGGTGTGAGGTCGCCGTCACGGACGGGAAGTAAGACGGGCGAAATAATAACTGCCGTCGATTTGCGCGGGGCTTCGCTGACCGCGCTTTTATCGTGCCAAAGCATAGCATGCAGAGGGCTAGTTTTTAGTGCGTTGCTATATGAACGCGATTCGGGGGCGGTGATGGGTTCAGACGTCCAGCCTGGTGAAGTAGGAATATCGGAGCTTGGGGCGACAGATTCTCTCGTGAGACGAAAGGCGCTGACAGGTACACGGTCCCAGCGGCTTAAACTTTGGACATGCCTCTGTTCGTTCTCGCTGTCAGGAACATCTTGCATCTGCGACTCTGGTTCGGAGTTTAGGAAGGTAGGATCAAGGACATCATCTAACTGGATAGGTTCCCCAAGAGTAATCTCGGGTGTCGCTTCGGATGACGGTTCATCGGATGGAGGAGGGAGTGAAGAGAGTGAAGTATAGAGTGAGGACGATCTCATGCGACCTCGGAAATCCATCTAGATAAACCTAAATAAGAAAGAGATTGTTGTGAAACACGAGAGACGTACGCTGCTGAGGCTCCCAGCGCTACTGGAGAATCTTCTTCGCCTTTGACCAAGACGAGGGTAGGGAGACGGTACATCCTTGTTCGAGCCAGTAAGAACAGCAGTCTTTTGGGGCGTACCACCGTCGAGGTTGAACTGGCCCATGAAAGGAACCCCTCCTCTGGGAATAGCACGGGGACTGCCGGCGTCGCTGCCCTCGGTGCTATCTGGTTGCGAGCGATCCGTTTCTTCCCAGAATGTTTTACCGGCGAGAATGTCAGCGGGACGAGGTGACTCTAACATCGAGGAAGGTGGATGGCGGCGGGAGAAGGGGGCAGGAGAGACGTTGGGGCTAACGGTGGACATGGGGTTGATGGATGAAACGCTCGTTGGCCAACGGAAAAGTTTCATGGCACGCGAGGTGGGAAGTCCTCGCTCGTCTACGAGCTCCTCCTCCGTGGTGTCGCCGTCGCTTTCACCGAGTTCGGAATCACCATCGTCATCACCCTCGGCGTCATTGGTGGAGAGCATCTCGACGTCGCTATCGTGGCTGATGGAGGTACTGTCGGCAATGAGTTGAGCTGCGTTAACCTCAAATGCGAGATCAAGAACGCCATGACCATCGGTTGAACCGTTCGTGAAAACGATCTGCCCATCCCACGCCTCCGTGACTTCAAAATCCATGCTCTTCAAGCTAGAAATACTGTTGGACAAATGATCGGCAGCATCAGCGTCTTGCAGGGGATTGTGATCCTCATCGGATGAGCTACCGTCCGATGAGGTATCCGTGAGGTTGGCGAAGAAGATCTCGGCATCAAAACTAGATTCTTCGTCGTCCGACCAACCAGTCGCAAGGCCCGTATACACCCGTGAAGCCTGACCATCCGTCTCGTCTTCATCTTCATCGTCCTCCTCCATCTCCTCCTGGTCGTCTTCTTCATCCTCGGTGACGTCGTCCGTGTCACCATCCATGTCTACGTCGCTAAGGCCGACGCTCTTTTTCCGGGGACGGATGACCCAGGCATTGTTCGAATCCTTGAGCTTGGGAACATCGTCGCCAAGAAGCTCGCGGCGAATACGTGCCTTGTCCTGACGCCGTTGCTCTGCAAGGATGTAACTCTCTTCCTCCGCCGCGAGCGAGGAATCGGAGCCGAAACCCGATGAGTCAGAGTCAGAGTCGAGATCCGACTCGGAGGAGTCAGATGCCTCCGAGGTCAGCGCATCCGCAGAAACGAAAGTAGGAAAGCGTCCGGAAGACGCATCGTCCTCGTCCTCGTCGAGGGCAGAGACATCGAGATTGTCAAGATCAGAGTCGGAGTCATCACTGAGAAAAGACCGCTTCGTTTTCTTCGAAGAACCTGCCTTCTTTGCAAGGGTGCGCCTAGCCTGGGACTTTGGAGCATGCCTCGAGGCAGCTAAATTTGATTTCGGCTGCCCAGACCTCTTGACTTGTGGGCGTGTGGCCCGTGATGTCGAAGATCTCTGGGTGAGAGAATTGTGCGATAGTAGATGAGATTGTGATTGTGGCAACGTGGTCGCCTCGTTGCCGTAAATTAGCCGGCCTGACGCCGCGCTGGTAGATTTGTCGCGTGGGGTGACGACAGCCTTGGGAGGACGGCCACTACGTTTCGTGCCTGCATCAGATAAACTGTTGCGACCATGGCCAGTGGTAGAAGAGATGTGAGAGGGATTGGAATATGTGGAGCTGCTGGCAGCAGCACCACTGAATACTGCGGATGAACCATCCGGACGAGATTTCTTTGGCGCTGATCCTAACGAGCGCACTTTGTTCTGGATACTGGGAGGGACGGTGAGTTTGATTTTGAGAGGTTGGATGACTGGAATGTTTGAGGAAGGACCTGCTGCAGGGGATGGCGCGACTACGAAACGCGCAGTGCCATGGGCAGGGCTCGGGGAGGGAGGAGATCTGTTGTTGCAAGTGCAGTCTCCGTCGCAGACGGGACATATGTCGTCGTCGTCGTCGTCGGGGGAGAGAATATTTGCGCCTACGACGACGGATTGGATAAGGGAACGCGACATCACTGGGGACGATTGTTTTTGATAACCTGAGTAGGCATGCAGGGTGAGCATGCGAGCGTACGTATGGGAGGACAGGGGAAGACGTCCGAGTAGTTTTATGAGGCGGCAACGCAGCCCCCAACGCAATTCAGAGAAGTAGCAAACAGGGACAATTGCCAAGAATTCGAAGGGAGAGTAAAAAAGAAAGAGATGGGGAGTCTAGACATAATATAGGCTATCATATTACATGTAAAGCGATCAGTGACACGAGATGAGTTGACCTCGTTGGCGATGGGAGCTGTCGCGTGACCGATAAAAAAAGTTGATGGGGTGTTGGTGAAGAAGAATCCAAGGATTGGACCGTGCCTTCCGAAATGAGAATAGAGACTCACTGGATATACGATTTCTTTGCATCTTTTAGTGATAAAAAACATGGGAAAGGTGTAGACTCCAGATTGGTAGATGTCTAGTGTGGAGAGCAAGTGCAGAGAGTGGCAAATGGGCCACTATCGTTTGTCGCAGAGGACTTGATGGTGGAAGGGAAGAAATCTGAAAAAGAAACCTTATATTCGGATGGATAATTTTGAAAAAATCTATTATGTAAACACAGCATCTCACTATCCACAAAAATATTTGATTGACCACTGGCATCCATCGCTGCTGCAGCACATGGAACGTGAGTGGGCCGTCGCACTACCAGCAGAAATTTAGTTCATCATATCCCAGGTCTCTCCCTCGCACAGCAGATCGCGCAACTCGAGGATGTTGCCCCAGTAGGCATGTCTTAGAATCTCCCCTCTCCTCCCACCACTTACCCCTTGCAGACGTCGACCCCGAGGACATCCAGGTCACAGGTGTCGATCCAGATGACGAAACTGAAACAGACAAAGATGCCGCCAGGGCCCATTACATAGATGTCGGGTATGTCAGGCGTGAATGGTCTCATGATCGCATTAATTGTCTGCAGTGTTTCCGCTCTACGCACTCTAGACAGCCTCTCCGACCCAAAATACGATGGCGTAAAAACTTCCCGAAATGCTCTGCTCGGTGATTTCGGTAATGACAACAGCGAATCCGACTCTGAAGACGAAGAAGATCTTGCAGGTGCCGACGAGCAAGAGGAAGACGTCTTTGAAGAGGAAGATGTACCACCATTTTCTGACGAGGAGAATGAATCAGACAACGAAGCAGAAACACGGATCTCCTCCAACTTGTCAATGAATCGTCCCAGTATACCCGAACTTACCGATGACTTGTCCTCTACACTCCGCAAGACTCGAGAGGAAGACCGCAAAAAGGGTAAAGCTATTTCTAGACAGATCGTCAGTATACATCTCTTTGTCACAATCTCTGTCACTCTTATTCTTGCATTCAGGCTGTCTGGGACTCGCTTCTCGACGCCCGCATCCGCCTACAAAAATCCGTCGCAGCTGGAAACCGGCTCCCCCCGGTAAAAACTCGTTTGTATTCCTTTTGCAGCACCATCTCACGAGTGAAACAGTTGTCCCTGGATATCGCCGATCAGGATGTCCAGGCCTCCCTAACGAAAATGCTGGAGGAGGCCCGGCTGCTCTCAAATGAGATATTTGAGTTTCAGGAGGTGCGACGCTTCCCACAGAGGCCATCTCACCCTAACACAAATTTAGCGTCTTCTCTCAGCAAACGAATCGATTCAGCCCCCTCCGCGTAAGCGTCGGAAGGCCGCCGACCACGAGTATTCAGTGATAGAATATGCCGAAGAACTGCGAGAAGCCAGCCATGCCGCGTCACAGCTTGAGAGCACGTTCGTACCCTTTCGTCTGCTGCCGAGCAATACCTTATGCTGCGGTCAGCTATCACCCCCACCTCGTGCAGACCCTTGACAAATGGTCGTCTAAAATTCAAGCTGTAGCTCCCTCTGTCCTTCTTCCATCTAACCGGAATGCATTTTCAAAATCGCAGCAGCGTCTCAAGTCGGCGACGGAGCTGATCGATGAGACACTTGCGGACCATTCCAAGGTACTCGCTCGAACGAGGGTTTATCGTGGCAAGGGAAGCAGACTGGGTGCCAATGCGGCAGATGAAGATGAGGTACAGGACGAGGATCCAGAGGTGTTTGACGACACAGATTTCTACCATCAGTTGCTACGCGACGTTATCGACACGAGAGGGAACAGCGTAAATGATGATTGGATGGCGTTACAAAAACAAAAGAAGGCCAAGAAGAAAGTGGACACGAAGGCTAGCAAAGGGCGAAAACTTCGGTGAGTTACACCGGCATATGCTTATTTCTTGGACCCTAACACAGTCCCATAGGTATGAGGTTCATGAAAAGATACAAAACTTTATGGTCCCTGTCCCAGTGCAGGGTAGTTGGCACGAGGAACAGATAGACGAACTTTTCGCCTCACTACTGGGTAAAGGATATGAAAGCGCCATGCAGGAAGTAGGGGAGGTTGTTGCGGACGAGATGGAGACGACGATGCAAGACGCGGTTACTGCTGCATTGCAGGGAAGCTTCCGGGTGTTCGGATAGGTGTAAGGTGTACATACCTCGTAGACTCGTATATTCGAGACTTGGGTGTGCGCTGTGTACATAGCCTAGGCCAAATATAGCAGTCGAGTCTGGAGTCACCCCAGTCCTACTAGGTAGTCGTCATTACAGTGCTCGCACTCGGTCAACCTGAACCCATTCCAGCTGTAGAAAACCGACCACTGATTCCATCGAGAGCCAGTTGCTTGCACTCTTCACTGGTTCGAGCGCAACCACCAACCGACTGGTCCGAACTCTCCAGAACCACTCGCTGCGGCACAGCAGGACTGAGGAACCTACCCTTTCACAATGGACACCTTCGAGGACGACAACCCTTTCGAGAACGACGCCGACCGTGTGTCTTCAGAGACCTCCTCGACTTCAAAAGTCAACATATCCGCCCCCTCCTCGCCACCTACCAACGCTGCTCGCCTCCTGTCTCCAAGCAGTCCTCCAAACAGACCCTTCCCATCTCCGGGCACTAACAAGCAGCCACAGCAGACTTTCAAGAGCGACTTTTGTTGTTATCGAGATAGATGGCTGCATTCTGGAGAAGACGCAGAGATTCTGGTATGTCTCAGCGCTCATACGTCCTAAACACTCGTTCTCTAACTGCTATGATAAGATAACCGATGCTCAGAAGACGAGCCTCAATTCCAACACACCCTATATCACATATGTCATTCACGCTGGGGTGAGCTTTCGTTCCACGGACCCGTAGAGCGCCGGTAGCTGACTTGCATCGACCAGACTGCGGAAGCCAGACATCGGTATTCTGAATTCGAGTCCCTGCGATTGAATCTCGTCAGATTGTATCCCACCATCATTATTCCCCCAATCCCTTCCAAGCAAACCATTGGAGACTATGCTACCAAGCAGGCAAAGGCAAAGGAGGACGCTGCGATGATTGCAAGACGCAAGCGTATGCTCCAGACATTTCTCAATCGCATCGCACGTCACCCTATTCTATCCAACGAGCATGTATTCCACCGATTCTTGGAAGGAGAAGTTTCATGGGTGAGTTGATGATCATTCTGCAACTAACAATCCCTGAACGTCCTTGTAGACTGAAGTTCTCAATTCTCCCCCGCTTTCGCTGCTGCCGAAGAATATGTTGAAAGCACCCTCACACAACCCTACGGATCCAAGTGCATCCCCCGCCTATGCTGTACTCCCTACTCCTACTCCAACGCACCCCCTCCGAAACCCAGACCAACGTTTTATTGACTCGGAGGTATTCACGAATAAATTTGCAAATCACTTGAGTGGTCCGATGGAGAAGGTTACGCGGAGGACATTGAAGCGATGGTCAGGTATGGCATAAATCGGCAACCGTGTGGGATTCACTCACCCACATCTCCGCTCATGACGCAGAAACTGCGCAGGATTATTCCGAGTTGGGTGCTGCCTTGAACGGTTTCAGCCTTAATGAAACCGGGGGCCTCGCCACCGCGATGGAGAAAACAGGACAGGCCGTTGACGCAACGTACATGTCCACAACAAGATTGGTGTGTTGTCATTCCATATCTCGTTGTTACCTTGAGTGTATCTCACTGACATCATCGCAGCTCCAGGAACTCGAGCAGAACTTCTCTGAACCCCTACATGAATACTCGCAGTTCGCCGCTATCATCAAGAAGCTTCTCACATATCGGCATCAGAAACACGTACAGTATGAGATGACGCAAGATGGGTTAGAGTCAAAACGCGAGGCGTTGGAGGAGTACGAGAACAGCGAGAGGGAGGCAAAGAGGCTCGAGGAGGCCTTGGCACGCGGTCGTGTCAATGGATTGTCCGCTTCTACATCACAACAGGAGGGACAGACAAGCGAAAACCCTGACGAGCCTGCATCCGTATACCTCCCTCCTCACCCTGGCCCAAGCCCTTACAAGAGACGTGCTCCTGGAATGGGCTTCTTGAACGCACTAAGCTATACATTGCATGGCATGATGGATGTTGACCCGGAGACTGCAAGGCGCAATGGTATCAGCAAAACGCGTGAGACGATCTCATCAGTAAGTTCGCTCGATCGCTTGGTGGGAATTTCCTGACGGTCTTATCTCCATGGGAAGCTTGAGGATGCACTTCATTTGACTGCGCAAGACCTCAAGTATTCTAGCTCAACCATCCAAGCTGATCTCGATCGTTTCCAACGCCAGAAGGTTGCAGACTTGCGTGAGATGACGATCAGCGTGGCAAGAAGTCACAGGGACTGGTGCAAGAAGGTACGAGCACGGCCACACAAGGTTCGAGAAACGAATACATACTTATGTGTTATCGCCAGAACCTCGAGGCATGGCAAGCCGCGAAAAAAGAAATAGAGAAGATTCCTGATCATCCCAATGCTGTGCCTTCGCCGCAGCACGATGCAGGGTCCTCAAACATTCGGAGAGACTCCACCGCCACCATCAATGGCCGATGAGGACGTGTGTGCTGCGAGTGCTACGGACACCTCACGAAACGTATGTAGACTCGTCGTGTTATCCAGTTTTTTCTCATACAACTACGCCCTGTGCGTCCCACTTCTGTCAGTTAGTGTTTGGTACCTTAATCTATCGGTGGATATACCACGGCTGGAGCGCGTTCTAACTTTTTCTGATGAGAGCTATACCAGCGTTTTGGCAAGTGGTGCGGCAACGAGGTGAACTTGCTGGATCACACGAAGGTTGGAATCAATAATGCCACTCGTCCTCCGTAACCTTATCTTCCGCAATCGCTCCTGTCCATCAATTGAACAGGCTGGACGAGAGCCATTTAACGTTCTTGTTTAATTCTTCCTGAGCGGAACCAGTAATGATCAGTGTGCGTGTGCTCCCTTAACTCTAAGACCAGACTTGATCGATCTAATGGCGGAACGGGGCTCCAACTTTATTTCCCAACCTTCGCCTTGCTCCGTCTTCGCAACGGGAGAAGCTTGTGTTGTGAACAACTGGCGTCGCGCTCTCGAAGATGGGGTACGATTACACTACAGTCAATCACACTATCTGCCTATGAGGATTGTCGCAGACGTGTTGGCAGCCTGAGTGAATCTCGCTGGCCAACCTCGTGCGCAGCATGCGTGCTTGGAGCGGTGGCTAAGTGCCAGTGGATAAATGTTCTCCGAAAAGTCTCCAAACGCCTCATCAATCGAGATCCCAAACTCTAGATCGATCAGATGGGTTGAATCACAGTTTCGTGCTCAGACCCAGCTGATATATATCGACTTACTGGATATGAAAGAGGTCCAACTGATACTAGTATGTTGGATAACTCAACAAATGAGTCAGCACCTCCTTGGCGCTCCGTGACAGTAATGGTAGTGATGCAACTAGCTTTTGTAATCAAGAACTCCAACTCAGTGAGAAGCCCCTTATTTACAAAAGTTCACAACCATCATCCTCCTTTAAATACTTGCTATTGTCTCTCCAATGCAACACAAATTGTCAAGTAAAAAACAGGGTTTGGAAGCACAAGAAACATCTCTATGCTATCCTGTAACCTTTCCTCAAGAGATTTGGATGCATATTATGAGCTTTCTTCCACATCAAAGTCTTCAAGCCTGTCTTCAAGTTAGCCACTTGTGGCATGACATGGCAGCTCATTATCTGTTTTCTACCATCAAACTTTATTTTGGACCAAGTGATCATGTATGGGAGAAAAGCAAAATCACCAGCAATCTGGTTCACTTACTGGTGCTCCAATCACTTGACATTCTCCATTCAATCAACAGCTTTCCATCCTTTGCACATGTGATCAAACAGCTCAAAGTTTATTCTTGGGGACAAACACAACATTTGATTGTTGAAACTGGTATGTTTAATTTCTCTGGCAAGAAACAATGTTGATTTTCAAGTTTAGTATCTTTATGCAATGCAATAAATCATCTTCCTCGTTTAAAATCTTTTGAGTGGCATAATCATTTATTGGATTCATCTATAGCAAATAGACTATTGCCAACTCTAGTTCAATCATGTCCTCAATTAAAGCATTTATGTTTTCCACTGTAAGTCTCAAAATTATGCTTGATACTTTAACTTACTCTAATAAAGGTATTCAAAATCTATTACCCTACCTGCCTTTCCTTGTTTAAGCTATGTGGCTGACATCAGTGTCAGATCCCACCCAGACATTGATTTCACTTCAGGTATTCTGTTATCCAATGCAGTTATTCATCATCTTCAGTTAGCCTTTCCTGCATTGGCAAGCATTCAAGTGCAAACTGTCAATCAACTTCAAAAGTTAACAATTCTTCATCCTGACAGTTTGCCAGACCTTCTACCCATTCTATATCATATGCCACTTCTTACCTCCCTATCACTTCTTGATCTTAAAGTTTATCCTCCTTTTTATAATTTTTTTTCAAAGGCAGCCAGGGCTGAATTCTTGCCACTCCTTTCTTCATTTGCAATAACTACATATTATAGTGATTCAACAGAGGACCCAGTGCCAAAAAAAGACAAGGCAAGCAAACATGCAGTTGTAATCAGTGACTTTTTATCTTCTAGATCCACCCTTCAATGCCTACATATAGGGCTTGATAGTGATTGGTCAAATGCTCAATTGGTTCTTCTTTCTATCAAGAAAATGAAGAATTTAAGAGCCCTTTCTTTGATTGAAGAAGGTTCTAGATTGAATTGTGATTGGGAAGAAGAAGGAGTCATTGGTTCATTGTTGGATTATTTTCCATCTACCCTCAAGGTCTTTAGTCTTTATTTTGCTCCTCCTATGGATGAATATGCAGTATGTGAAGTCATTTTAATCAGATTGTTACTATGAACTCATGGCTTACTTGTAGACATTGGATTTACTTCCACAGCTTTCCAGGTTTCCTCTTTTGACATGTGTTTGTTTGTCTAAATGTATCTTTCTTGAAGTAGATGACATTGTCCAGCCTCTTGCCAGGCACCTTCCTCAGCTCTCTTTGGTGATCCTGGAAAATTGTGAACAAATCTCAATTACAGAGATCAATCATGATCCAGTCACCAAAGAGTTTCAAACATTTCAATGGCCATTTTTTAAAAGTATAACATGTTCTTCTGCTGACTTTATGGATCCAGACATTTCTTGGTTAGTAGGCCTCATAACTCACTGGCATGAATACAATTGGGATGTAATAGCTTAGTGTTTGTATAGATATTATGAATAGAAGAACTACTTGTGTATTTTTCAAGTCAGTCATGCATTCAACCCACATTAATCTACTGGAGTGTACCCAATTACCTTGCAATAGAATTAAAGCAGGTAAGCAACAAGCTTACTACTTCATCTATTATGCTCACCTTAGGTCTATGTGGGTGATTCGGGCTCTAGTCTGATAACAATCCATAAAGACTTCACTCATTATCTATCCTGATGCATGAGGAAATGAGACTGCATGCAGCCTGGAACCTTTCCATGTCTACTGGGTATATCAGGATGGCAGAGAGAACAAGATTCGATGCACAGGACCCACCAGGTCATACCAAGGTTAAATGAGCCATGAAGACATTTTGGGATGAGAATAAGAGCCAGAGGCTATGGGAAAATGCAGTGGTGTAAGATCAAGTCCCTCTTCTCGCTTTCCCAAGGCCCTGGCAAACTCCAATCCGAACTTACAGGATGATGAGGATAACATCGGGGACCGACTCTAAGGAACAGTGTGAGATATCGGGAGCGGTCACAAGTACGTACGAAAACTAGATGGTGACAGAGTCCAGATGCACAGAGACGAGCCGGGCCAAGGATGTTAGCGCAGAAGATCTAGATCTCGCGCATTAGTGGTACGCTCTCGGAGTCTACGGTACATCACTCGTAGTTCAGATGAACGTCGAAGCCTCACCAAAGTCAGTCGACTTATCGCGAACCCCCGACAGACGATGATAAAGTTCGCTGGCCAGGGGTATTTTGTTGGCAAAAGAGTCCATAGGACGAGTTTCGCTAGGACCCGTTTCCTTCAGTGTCTAGTCATGGAGGTGTCGAAAGGCAGTACAGACCTCGCGACAAAAACGCCGAGAATACAAATTGACTGGGAAAGTTGATGTCAAGATCTGTGGAACGAATATCAATGAGAGCAACTACCGTTCGAGGCTGCTTGGCTTTGCCTAACTCCAGGCTGGGTACTCACGGAGGGTAGGTTTTAACCCTGGTTAACCCCTCCCCAAACCAGGCTCACGATGAATAGAAGAACAATCGTTCTGCTCAAATGGATATTAGACGCGGATGCGAGCGAATATTAATGCCCACGGGTCAAGGAGGACATCTGATTGGATAGGTTCATTACGAGTGATATCTAGTCGACCATGAGGATAGGTATAAAAAACGATTTGCCATAAGTAAACAGCCAATGAATGGTTCGAGCCGCAACAGGCTGGCTGGATAGTATAAATGTTAATAGTCGGATCTAATGCAATAATTATTTCACTGATGCTGCGATACGAAATGCGATGGGAAGGAACGTGGTGTACAGCGAGAACCATCTCCAATTCTGAACGTTTACGATAGTGATATCATGTGTTGGTATTGATAGTTATCGAGAATTGATGATCATGCGGGTGGTGGCGTGACGGTCGTTGATGTCGTAGGCGGAGCAGCAGTTTTCGCAACTACGCTCGTTGTCGAGCTTGTACGAACCGTGGATTGGGCGGTGGGCTCACCGTCCAATGGCTTACGACGACGCTTGTGCTGACCGCGACGTGATTCAGTGGGATACTCGCACTTAATCCGACGGCGTGCACATTGGCTGACAGTAACGTCAATAATCAAGCGGTCAGGTGTCACCGGGATAGATGCCTTACTTGCAAGTTTGGTCAGGGCTGTGGGCAGGGGGTCTGCCACATGCGATCTTCCTCTCTCGGCAGAATAGACATGCTAGGGCTTGCTTCTTCTGCTCGCCGGGCTTCTTCAGGCCTTTCATAAGCGGATCGTCAGGGATCGGCCACGTTGTGGATGTCGACAGAATCGTGCTATCTTGCCGAACGATTTCTTCGCTTGAACGCTGAACCCGCTTATTGCTCGTTTGTCTGGACAGTTGAACCACGCATCGTTCGTCTGGACGCGAGCGTGTTTCATGTAAACGCGCATGCGGTTGAGCATTGAACGATGTGGCAGCCTCGCTGAGGTAGGATATCCGAACAGAAGATGACGGTAAACCTTGCGAGGGTACTGTCAGGTGCGGCTGGGGAAGGCGACATGCGTCATTTCCCGTGGGCAAAGAAGATGAACGGGCGTTATCATCCTCTTCCTAAGATTGTGGCGATAAGCTCGTTAACCTAATATTAGCGCCATCACACTAACCTTAATAGGGTAGCCAATATCCTCAAGGGAGTCCCTGGAACGTTTCCTGGAGGGTGGGCGCGTTTCACGCTGGGGGCTGGCTTGGTGTGAGGCGGGTGCACGATAATCTAAGGCGCTGCTGCGTCTCGAGGGTGAATGGCTGTCGCTGAAGATGGAGGAAGCATGTGCGAGGAAGTTGTCACTTGCTCGTGCAATGGTCGACCGATGGTCCTGGGCGTGCGGACGAGTCGACGTATTTCTGACCTGCTGGGCTAACTGAAAGACATATGGACTCCCTTGACCGGTGGAGGGCTGAGAGGGCTCCTCGAAGGCGCCGTGTCTGTGGTTACAGTAGTCGGACTACACGGGAACATGCTTAGTTTGGAGACGAAGTGCGGAGAAAGCAACACACCGCAGGAATCGCCTCCGATGAATATGCTGATGCGTAGAAAGACGGCGATGAATATCCTACGCAGGAATCGGGCCTCGCGTGAGACGCGTCAGCCCAGTGGTATACGCCGTCCATGTCCGGCCACATGTAAAGATTTTCCGAGGTATAGAAATCAGAGACGGGACCGACGGCTGGGTGGACGAGGGAGGGGTATGGATCATAGTATTGCTCGAAGCTCTCGTCAAGCTGAGGTGCTGAGTATTGCTGGTCGAGTGCGGGTTCACTCTGGAGTGGAGGCATGGGTAGGTCAACGCCGTTGAGGACAGTGGTGATTGAGTTGGATGATTGTGAACAACACAGTGTAGTAGTCTACTCTGAGTTGTCGACTCGCACCTTTAAAAGGACTGGAGAAGTGCAAGTCAACCAATGAGGTCCCCCCAAAATAGCAGAGTTCAGAATTACATCACATGCTCCTCGACTCAACCTTCACACATCTTCCATCTAGCTATACAGTTTCTTCGAAAGTCTCCAGAGAATATGAACTTCTGCGTAAACGATCATACAATTATCTCCTAGAAGCAACTCTGGCCTTCTCAAGCATTCTGTGACCGTCGTCATGGCCGCAGTGCCCGCTTCATACTACCAAGTGTCGCAAGTTTGGAGAGTACCCTTGCTGTTATTCAAATGATGCGAAATGGAATTCCTCGCTATCTGGTGGCGTCTCATTCGCGTAGAACTTACAGCGACACTTGGTGCGTGCATGGGTTAAGGGCCAGGCTTCTAGTCTTCCACAGCCATCCAATCAGTTTTGGAACTTGGAAAACCTAATTTGTTGCATACTTACGCACCGTGCTCACCGGTCGTTTACGGTATTGGAGTGATGCTAAAATTACTGAAAAGGCTGAAAAGGGGGGTGGTGTGAGCACATTCTAGAAAAATATACAACGTGGTCCTCGATCAGGCTAGGCTAATCCACAGCACCATTTGAGCAAAGTAGACACGCACCACGACACTATGCATACTGGTCTCGAATCTCGCTCCCACTCTCGATGTCCAATGGACCGCTGAGCAAACGGAAACTGGGCCCCTCGGGAGCAGAAAGGTCCCAAAGAAATCTCCGCCCGTCACAGGGGAGCCCACATGCACACGTATTCGCAAATTCTCGTGAGGGCTAAGACGGAAACTCACTCAACCTCAAGGTAGCAAGGTGGCATCCAGGTAGAAAGGTGGTGGCGCTTACCCACCTCTCCTCATAATCTCTTCAAGCGTAGCATCATGTTGATGCCGTCCTTCTCTGTCAGTCATAATACCCTAGCGGGCAGGAAAAAATGAGGACACGGACGATTGCAAAGGCGAGCAGGAACCGTGACGAATGCCTTTGCGCCACCTTGCAGGCAGAGGGGAGGAGGGTTGTTTGACCGCAGAAGCTAAGCGAGGGTGCGAACATGCCATTGTACATGCGCCGTGAGAGGGATTTCCAACTGCAACAAAGAAGAAACTGCTGGCGGAAGTCAAGGACGACAGCCAGTGAAGTGGAAATAATTCCAGGATCCTTCACAAACCTAGCTTCAGTGGTGATCGTGCTGCAGAGCGACTGGTGGGGTCATTTCGCGAGTGCTGCGGCCTTCAGTGCAAAGGAGCTCACAAGCCTGGTACTGAGGTTGGCACGCATCACGACGAGCATGACAACCGCATTTTAATCGGAGGAACTTCAAGTTAATACGAATGTGGTACATGCTTGGAAGTCACTTCATTGTCAAGACGGGATTCTAAAGCTTATGATCAGTTGTCCTTCCTGAGCGGCAGAGGCATGTGCACGATATTTCTTGAGTGCTGTGAAACCTAACGATGGTGGGCGTGGCTAAAACGGATTTGATCCGTCGCAAATAAACTGGTGAAATTAGACGCACTACAAGATCATTTCGCCTGCCAGTAAACGCAACTTGAAAGAATCAGTCCACCGCCATCTAAAGGTGCTGCTGTGGAAGGTTGTGATCGATCTCATTAATACTTGCCTCTTTTTCTCTTAGCCACGTTTCGGTCAGAACAGAATCGTTGGTCGTGAACCAAGATGGCCGCTCGGGGCTGGTGAGGATGGTTTAATGGTAAGATAGTTGGCTTTGACTTCAAGTTGTTTAATGGTAACCTGATTATGGTTTTTTAGCCCCTTTACGACATACTCTGCCACCACGTGCGCAGCGCTTCAACGCCGCACCAGGTACTGCCATAGAGTTACTCGCAAGCTACTTGTCGACTTTTGGTGTTTGCACCGTCGCAAACTTTCCACAGATCAACACGGACGAGGCCGGTAATGATGCGTTCATGGATTTCCGTGGCGTCATCCGTAGGGATGGCGGTTGGGCCACCGCTCGTTTACGCAGATCAAGCGGTGTCTATCGTCAGGAAAAAGCGAGTTCTTTTACACCTTCTACCGAGCTCTGCGTCTCTTACGCCCACTCTTTTCATTTGGCTAGGGACTCTATTGGTTTTTCTCGTGATGTGTGTGCGATCCTGTAAGTGCTCGAACCGTCGGGTGTACAAGAAAAGCTGAGCGCGTATCCCGCCAGGCTAATTGCCAATATCACTCGCTGCTTCTTCTGGCTGGGTGCTCGCTTCGAGTCTGCCCTCCTGCTCCAGTCAATCCTTATGATACTTGCGCAGGTACGCCCCACTGAGCTCCCCGCATTTCATGTCGTGTGACCACCCCTCTATCCACGGACAGCTTGTATTATTGTACATATGTCTATATTATCGACCCAAAACGAGTCCTGGGGAACGCACACCATCCCCACGTCCATTTTCTTTCTGGCAATGGCCGTCATATACGCAATACATCGAGTTCCTCGCAGCCCTCATGTAAGCAGCCTTATCTCGCGTCGTGTTTTTGATAACTTAAACTTTGTTCAGACTCTGCTCGGGGATAGTCTTCTTAATATTTGGACAGTCTGAACTCTATATCTCGATGCTTGGATTCTTTGCCCT
This sequence comes from Chalciporus aff. trinitensis, assembly GCA_038089015.1. Taxonomy (NCBI): domain Eukaryota; kingdom Fungi; phylum Basidiomycota; class Agaricomycetes; order Boletales; family Boletaceae; genus Chalciporus; species Chalciporus aff. trinitensis. Next base: position 23,466 of record JBBPJZ010000065.1, read on the forward strand.
GGGCCTGGAGAGCATGTTGCCCGTGCCACAGCTTATAAGGTTCGTATGTTTGTTCAGTGATTGTGGGTCAATGAAGACCTCATGTGTGTTATCTGAGTAGCAATTACAAGCACAAGTCACTTTATGGTTTCCGAGCTTCCACCATGATCGGTTGGGCAGGTGGAGATGCTTTCAAGTACGTGTCGCCACCATCAAACGTGCTGCTGCTTCCACTAATGTCCCGATTCAGGACGGCGTACTTCTTCCTGCAAGGCTCCACCTTGCAATTTAAAGTCTGCGCAGTCTTTCAGTTGTTTATAGATATGAGTATGTTGCAACATTTTGACATGCGCGCACAACGACGTCACTGACTGCACACATAATAATAGTAATCATGGCACAACGTCTGTACTACGGCAATGCACCGCCGCCAACGACCCTAGTAGAAGAAGGAGACCTAGAGGATGCGCTGGTCCTCGCTGAGGAATAGATATACCCTAACCACTGTGATTCTATACTTGTCTTTTCGTGATGTCGCATCAACTTGGCAATGAAGCGTGAGACAAACAGTAGTAAACTTTTAGTGCCCTTGCTGTCGTAGCCAGTTGCTTAGCCCAACAATCCACGTCAACGAATCTCTCTCCTTCGCCGTACGCACGGCTGTAACGACACTTTATTATGGCGGACATATCCAAACCCATCGCCTTTTGCGAGCATCTCCAGCTCTCAAGTTTGGGCGTTCAGCCAGCTTCGATTTCATTCCAGGTACGCGTGTGCAACCCGACCAACAACGACTTACTCAATTGACATCGGTCTTGTACCCCACTCTGTTTATTAGGTGAGTGGAAGATGGGTCTAGATGCATCACAACCACCTGACCCAGCCACCCGCAGACCCTGACTTTAGAATCCGACCACTTCATTTGTGTACGAGAAAAGGTTAACGAACAGAATCAAGTCGTGATAATTGACCTCGCGGATGCCAACAATGTCCTACGGAGACCAATCAGCGCTGATTCTGCGATCATGCATCCTTCTAAGAAAATTCTCGCGCTTAAGGGTCTGTACTCACTTGTGCTCTGCTCCTCAAACATTGACGTCCATCCGCAGCTGGCCGGACGCTACAGATTTTCAACATTGAGACCAAACAGAAGGTCAAATCTCACGCTAACAACGAAGATATCGTGTTTTGGAAATGGGTTTCCGAGAACGTCATCGGAATGGTCACGGAGACATCGGTGTATCATTGGTCAATTACCGACCAGACTTCACCCCCACAGAAGATCTTCGACAGACATCCAACACTTGCGGGAGCGCAGATCATCAACTACCGCGTGACCCCTGACGAGAAGTGGCTAGTATTAATCGGCATATCCAGTAACTCCACGAATCCCTCCGCGTTCAAGGTTAAAGGTGCGATGCAGCTGTACAGTCGAGATCGCGGTGTTAGCCAGCCTATCGAAGGGCACGCTGCTTCTTTCGCGGAGCTTAAGCTCGATGGTCACCAGAATACGACAAAGCTGTTCACGTTTGCAGTTCGAACTGCCACTGGTGCTAAGGTACGCGACGCGCTTTGAGGGACTTCGATATTGGCTCAAAATGAGCGTATAGCTTCATGTAGTGCAAATTGATCACACTGCACCCGATCCCCCATTCGTCAAGAAGGCTGTCGATGTCTACTTCCCCCCTGAAGCAACCAACGACTTCCCCGTAGCCATGCAGGTGTCTAGAAAGCATGGCATCATTTTCTTGGTCACCAAGTATGGGTTCATCCATCTTTACGATTTGGAATCGGGCGCATGTGTCTACATGAACCGCATATCCGGGGAGACGATCTTCGTCACGGCGGAACACGAGGCCAGCAACGGGATCATCGGTGTTAACAAGAAGGGCCAGGTCCTATCAGTTAGCGTCGACGAGCAGACGATCGTTCCTTACATCCTTACCACCCTGAACAATACCGACCTTGCATTCAAACTTGCCAGTCGTGCTAACCTACCTGGTGCTGATGACCTCTACATCAAGCAGTATCAACAACTCTTTTCGGCCGGTCAGTACAGTGAGGCTGCAAAGATTGCTGCCAACTCTCCTCGCGTAGGTGTCTCTCAACTGCCACTGCCAAGGAGGGCTGACTTCGCCTTTTCAGGGGATCCTCCGTACACCGCAAGTGATCGAGTCCTTCAAGCAAGCACCAACGCCTCCCGGTGGTTTGTCTCCAATCCTCCAATACTTCGGCATCTTGCTCGAGAAGGGTGAACTCAATAACTTCGAGTCGCTGGAGCTTGCCCGTCCTGTGTTGCAACAGGGTCGCAAGCAGCTTCTCGAGAAATGGCTGAAAGAGAACAAGGTAGGTCTTCCATCACGCGATGTGGACTCTTCTAACGGTCCTGCCGTCAGCTCGCATGCAGCGAAGAGCTCGGAGACATTGTCCGACTGCATGACATGACCCTGGCTTTGAGTGTTTACCTCAGAGCAAATGTACCCAACAAGGTTATCGCCTGCTTTGCAGAGACCGGGCAGACGGACAAGATTGTTCTGTACTCCAAAAAAGTTGGATACAGTCCAGACTATGTCGCCCTTTTGCAGCACGTCATGCGGACGAACCCCGACAAGGGCGCGGAGTTTGCTACCCAGCTCGTTAACGATGAGAGTGGCCCTTTGGTCGACGTTGAGCGTGTAAGTAAACAACCGATTGACTTCGAGGCAATTGTGTGACATTTGTATTGTGTAGGTTGTGGATATCTTCATGTCGCAGAACATGATTCAACCTGCAACGTCTTTCCTGTTGGACGCGTTGAAGGAGAACCGTCCGGAACAGGGCCACCTGCAGACTCGTCTCCTCGAGATGAACTTGGTCCACGCACCCCAAGTCGCAGACGCCATTCTCGGCAACGAAATGTTCACGCACTACGACCGTCCTCGGATCGCCAACCTATGTGAGAAGGCCGGACTTTTGCAAAGGGTCAGTACGCTACTACCTTATTGTTGACCCCTACTCAGTCTCTTGGATCACCAGGCTCTCGAGCACTACGAGGATTTGGCTGATATTAAGCGCGCGATTGTTCACTCCAGCGGTCTGCAGCCCGAATGGCTGGTCAACTACTTCAGCCGCCTCACCACTGAGCAGTCAATGGCGTGTATGCAAGAGATGCTCAGAGTGAACATTCGCCAGAATCTTCAGGTCGTCATCCAGATCGCGACCAAGTACTCTGATATCCTTGGTCCCGTGAAGTTGATCGAGATGTTTGAGTCCTTCAAGACGTTCGAAGGTGAATAACTTCGTCATCGAGGACACTCTTGTCTCTGATCTTTGTTAGGTCTCTACTACTATCTCGGCTCGATCGTTAACCTCAGCGAGGACCCTGAGGTCCACTTCAAGTATATCCAAGCCGCCACCAGGACCGGCCAGATCCGTGAAGTTGAGCGTATCTGTCGAGAGAGCAACCACTACAACCCGGAGAAGGTCAAGAACTTCCTCAAAGAGGCCAAACTTCAAGACCAACTACCACTCATCATCGTCTGCGACCGTTTCGACTTTGTCCACGATCTCGTTCTCTACTTGTACCAGAACGGCCTTACCAAGTTCATTGAAGTCTATGTGCAACGTGTCAACTCGTTCCGCACTCCTCAGGTCGTCGGTGGTTTGCTCGACGTTGATTGCGATGAGACGACCATCAAGGGACTCTTGGCTTCCGTGACAGGCAATTTCCCCATCGACGAGCTCGTCCACGAGGTCGAGCAACGGAACAGGTTGAAGTTGATCCTCCCGTGGCTTGAAGCCCGCGTGCAGTCTGGTTCTCAGGACCCTGCTGTGTTCAACGCGATGGCCAAGATCTTGATTGACAGTAACAACAACCCCGAGGCTTTCTTGAAAGAGAACAACGTGCGTTCTTTGTTACTTTATGGTGTCTTCCACTAACTGGCACCGTAGTTGTACGAGCCTCTTGTTGTTGGTAAATTCTGCGAGGCACGGGATCCATACTTGGCGTACATTGCCTATGCAAAGGGCTTCTGTGATGATGAGCTTATCTCAATCACGAACGAGAACTCGATGTTCAAACAGCAAGCTCGCTATCTCGTCAAGCGTCGCCAGCCAGAGCTTTGGGCACAAGTCCTTGTGCACGACAACGTCCACCGCCGAGCACTCATTGACCAAGTGAGTCTAAAAGAAGATGTGTCTGTGACCGTACACTCAAAGCTAGTTCCTCCCAGATCGTTGCAACTGCTCTTCCTGAGTGCACTGACCCCGACGATGTTTCCATCACTGTCAAGGCCTTCCTTTCGGCCGATCTCCCCATCGAATTGATTGAGCTCCTGGAGAAAATCATCATTGAGCCCTCTCCATTCAGTGACAACCGCAACCTCCAGAACCTCCTGCTCTTGACTGCGATCCGTGCGGACAAGGGCAAGGTTGTTGGCTACATCAACAAGCTGCAGAACTACGATGTTGCCGAGATTGCCAAGATTGCTACCGACCATGGTCTCTACGAAGAAGCATTGACGATCTACAAGAAATACGACCAGCATGCTAACGCCATCAATGTGCTCGTCGAGCATATTGTGTCGATTGACCGTGGTTTGGACTATGCCAACAAAGTCAACAAGCCAGAGGTCTGGAGCCGTCTCGCAAAAGCCCAACTCGATGGTCTTCGCATCAAGGATGCTATCGGTATGTAACTACCGTAGGCTAGACCCGGGCAAGTCTGATTGTTTGGTGCAGATTCGTACCTCAAGGCCGAGGACCCCTCCAACTTCGCGGAAGTCATTGAGATCTCCAGTCATGCTGGCAAGCATGATGATCTTGTCCGCTTCCTCCAGATGTCACGAAAGCACTTGCGTGAACCTCAGATCGATACAGAGCTAGCTTATGCGTATGCCAAGACCGATCGTCTGCACGACATGGAAGACTTCTTAGGCATGACGAACGTCGCAGATATTCTAGTTGTTGGAGAGAAATGTTTTGAGGACGAGCTTTACCAGGCTGCCAAGCTTCTGTTCACCAGCATTTCCAACTGGGCCCGGTTGGCAACGACCCTCATCTACTTGGGCGAGAACCAGGCTGCCGTCGAGAGTGCTCGCAAGGCCGGCAACACACAAGTCTGGAAGCAAGTACACGCCGCATGTATTGAGAAATCCGAGTTCCGTCTGGTGTGTCTCCTCCGGCTTTACAATGTTACATCACTCACAGCACGCGCAGGCTCAAATTTGTGGTCTGAACATTGTCGTTCATGCGGTTCGTGTATCTCTTGAATGCAGGTCGAAGGTTTTACTGATCTATGGTGTATCATGTAGGAGGAACTACCCGCCGTCGTTCAATCTTATGAACGTCGCGGCTACTTTGACGAAGTTCTCGCTCTCCTCGAGGCTGCGCTCAGCTTGGAACGTGCTCACGTATGTTTTCCTTCGCATTTTCCGTCTCTTGTTAATGGATCCATGTTTCGCAGATGGGTATTTTTACTGAGCTCTCTGTTCTGTACAGCAAATACAGACCCGGAAAACGTGCGTATAATATTGGTCCCTTGTTCGGAGTCTAAGTGTCATTCATTTCCAGTCATGGAGCACCTCAAGCTCTTTGTATCCCGTATCAACATTCCCAAGGTAGTTCCTGTATGCGCGGGGGAGATTCAGCCGCTGATTTGTTCGACAGGTCATCCGTGCTACCGAGAAAGCGCACCTTTGGCCAGAACTTGTTTTCCTATATATCAAATACGACGAGTTCGTGAGTAAAATCTCTTCCTTTCCTGTGAATCCACTCATGACGGTACCGATAGGACAATGCTGCACTAGCTATGATCGAACGTTCGGCAGATGCCTGGGAGCACAATCAATTCAAGGATGTCATTGTCCGCGTTGCAAACGTTGAGATGTATGCAACGTCCTGCTGAACTTGGGAATTACCGCGCTAACGCTAGTTGCTACAGCTACTACAAAGCTCTCACGTTCTACTTGCAAGAACAGCCTTTGCTTTTGACCGATCTACTTGGTGTCATGATCCCCCGTATCAGTCACGAGCGCGTTGTCCGCATGTTCCGCCAAATTGACCATATTCCTCTCATCCGCCGGTATCTCATTGCTGTTCAAAATGTAAGGTTTCACGCACCGACTTTCCCGCCTGCGATATAGCTGACGGTATCCTTGTAGTTGAATATCGAGGCAGTCAACGACGCGTACAATGACCTGCTTATCGAGGAGGAAGATTATAAGACCCTTCGTGACTCGATTGACAGCTTCGACAACTTCAATAACATCGCCCTCGCCAAACGTCTGGAGAAGCACGAACTTTTGGAGTTCAGGCGGCTTGCTGCACACCTCTACAAGGTACACTATCATGAGGTTTACTGTATCTGGTTCTTATGCCATCCTTCAGAAAAACTCACGGTGGGAAGAATCGATATCCCTTTCGAAGCAGGACCAGCTGTACAAAGATGCGATCGTCACGGCAGCTACCTCAGGGTTAACGGAGGTTGCGGAAGATCTACTGTCTTACTTTGTTGACATTGGCAACAAGGAGTGCTTCGCAGCGGTTTTGTATGTCTGCTTCGACTTGTTGCGAGCGGATGTTGTGGAGGAGCTTTCATGGCAACATGGTCTCAATGACTTCTACATGCCATACAAGATTCAAGTGTCAAGAACAATGCGGGAGAGGGTTTGTATCTTGCGCTCATCATCCCGGACAAGGACTGACCCGGTTTACATTTTAGCTTACTGCACTTGAGAAGGAAGTCGGGGAGCGGGCGAAGAAAGAGATTGCCAAGGAGGAGCAGGAGGCTGAACAGCCGATCATCAACCCCATGAACCGCTTAATGATAACACAAGGCAACGGGTGAGTGCCCCAAACATATAGCGCAGTGCAGCACGTTGATCATCCGTCCAGATTCCCGACTCAAGGTCCTCCAATGATGAATGGGACCGGTATAGGCATCATACCTGTATGCAACGCGTCACTTCTTAATGATTACGATTTACTGAAGCCTTGTTGACAGACTGCGACTGGTTACTTTTGATTTCATGACCTGACATATGCACCCTAGAGGACGAAAACGTATAATAGTGCATACCGTTCTGGTTTGCTGTAATGGACTCTTTTTCTCTTTCTATCTGTTATCTCGCATATGGGACGTCATGACTATCTATCCATCAAGAAAATCCGTGAAACAGTAAGTACAGGTGGAAAAAAACAGAACATCTGTAGACAATCACATCCGCTAGTTAAGCAATTAGAGCGAAATGAGATGCATATCGTAGCGTGCAAAGAGTGCAAAAAGAATGTGGATCATCCGAATGGAAGAGTCACGTCACATCACTATACAATCACCCCCCGGCCCCTTCGCCCTTGTACTCAGTGATACACGGGCAGCTTCGAAGAAGACTTCTGAGACGCCCCGATTGTGCTTTGAGCTGCATTCTGAGCATGGATACGCGTTGGTCAGTGAAAAAGTTTCATGGACGAAGGCTAGAAGTGGAGCGTACCGAGATATCGTGATGCTCTTATTCGCCGCGCGACGGCAAGTCCCTCCTCGTATTGTACTGAGTGCATGCCATACCGGGCGAGTCGATCCCTGACGTTCCGATCATCCCGAAGATCACATTTGAGTGCTGTATTGGGGTCAGTCGTTTTCCATCTGCAGGGAGCCCAAAGGACTAACCGACGAGGACAAGCTATGGGGGGAACGTTCAGTTGACGAACCACCAATACAATGTGAAGGAGTCGAAATATTACCTTGACTCCCGGACAAAACTCGAGGATTTCGTCTATCCACTGCAAGGGCATACATACTAAGAAGACGGAACGCAATGAGATTCGAATATGGAGACGAATTACTTTTGTTTCTACGTTCTCGAGTGACGTCGGGTTGTCCACCTATATTGAAACGGACCCAGAGGTCAATACCCCCTGTCTACTCATATGAAACGATCAACGTACGGAGAAACATATCATGACGACGTGTGTTTCTGCATAACTTAGCGATCGTAGTCTGTCAAACTCCTCCTGACCTGAAAGGATTCCCCATTTGCGCGTTAGAAGTGTGATGACACGCGAGGGAGGCGAGCCGCAGCGCTTACCAGCTGTATCCCATAAACTGAGTTCTACGAGTTGGTCATCGACAAGAATATCGTGGACGTAGTTCTCGAATACGGTGGGTTCGCTGGATTGGTGGGTGGTATATATTAAGCTTGGCGTGTGGGGGCATAATATGCTGTTTCGTTGCGTCTATTCCGCACTCACTATACTTGGGTGAAGAAGCCCCTGGTGAAAACATTGAGCAGTGACGTTTTGCCTATGCATTGGCGGTGTAAGGTTGCCGGAAAGTGGAGAGTAAAGCATGGTTTCATACCACAAGCACCATCCCCGCAGACTACCACCTTCCTTTGTATCTGGAAACACGAGTACGCGGTGAACATGGTGTCTGGAAGCCACACAGCATGGGGGAGTATTTCCGTCTTACATGTCTGCGTCCAAAGCCAGTTTTCGAAGAAGAGCCACAGATTGCCATGAGGAGTTAGGATGGAAGAAAGGGCGTCAGCTTGCAGGCGACGGCGACACGGTCAACGTTGTTTCCCTGCTTCCCTTCGGCATTCTATCAAGTAACCGAGCTATGCACATTGTATGTCGCTATTTGTCCGTAGCAAGGATATCAAGAAAAAGCTAATGACAGTAATGTACCGTAACCCTACTGTACAATATAAACCATGCGAGCGAGACTGGTATCGACACGGCCCAACTGAGGATGCAATACTTATCAAGACAAAGAAAAGCACAACAGATCCATGCCACAATCAATGGTTCGTCAGACCCAAACCGCTAGCATTCACAAAGTCCTGCCAAGTCCCCTGCATCGTGTTCGCCTCCGGTGACTCTCGTCGACTCCCCGACATGTGGCCATTCATCTGGTTGTAGCCATTCTCGGACATCCCGTAGTCATAGACGGGGAAGTAGTTTGGAAACTGCCCAGGTACTAATTCCATCGGCTGGATTTGCTCATGACTGTCGTTATAGCTGGACGGATCGTAATGTCCCCCGTGTTCTCGTATGGGGCTGGTGAAAGCAGATGCGTCTGTGTAGGTCGAACCGTTACCATTGGTGTGACCAAACGTTTTCAGGTAGTCGACGACAGAGGGGTGGACTTGGCTGGTTCCAGAGGAGAGGGGTAGTGGCACTACTGGATTGGAGGACGGGGGGGAACGTTCGACAAGCCCCGGTGATGACTGCGGTGACACAGACTCCTTCTTGACTACCAGTCGTGTCTTTCCGCCCAGCGTCGAAAGTTCGTCGTCTTCTTCAAATGGCGACACAGGCTCGGATTGTCCTGACAGTTGCCGCGTGAGGGGAGAGATTTTTCCCTTTCGGAACTCACTCAAACTGATATGTGCCTTTTTCTGTAACTTAACCATGATATCCTAAGGTGCCAAATAAGCACAGGAAAGACGACGCCTAACAAGGGGAGAGACTTACCAATACAGTTTGAGCACGGAAGCCTCGGGCTGCCTTGGCAAAAAGTTCACAAGCGGAGTCCAGCTGAACAAGTGCGGAGGGTGCCAAACTCATTGAGGGGCACCGAGTCACAACAGAACCCAGGACAATCTATAGATCGAACGCCAAAAGGAAATCCATCACCCCGTCAGCACACGGATCTTAAATAAACAGTGATGGCCGGATATACTCACGGCACACGAAAACATATGCGTCCAAAGGAACCAGATTCGTTCACTGGGTTCCTTCAACTGGGTGTGCAGGTTCCGCATCAAGGCTACGAGCGAACCCGCACTACGGTAAGCAGCAATGACGGATGACCCATACGGACTACCGAGTGGATCCTTGGGGTGATCGGTCACGGCACGGGCAAAGAAACTGCGGTGAAGATAGAGGAGATCTGATCGGGGTAGTGTCAGCGTTACTCCTTTACCACAAGGAGATAAACCCTAAAACCCGAGAAACGTGCACTTACTCATCTCTCGTATAGCGAGCACGATGTGTCGTTGCAGAATCAGTGAGACGCCTTCCTGATGTCGCGGTTCAGGTGATGTAGAGGAGTTGCCGAATCCAACTACTTGCAAGCTGGGAGGGACCGGGAATGCGCGCAGCTTGCGATCCAACTGGAGCACTGTCGCATATGTAGGCGACTTTGCGCCGAAAGCTTGATCGTGGACGACGCTCATGCACTCCGACGCAAACCGATGTTTCCAGGCATGGACTATGACAGAAGGATCAGTATGAGCGTCGTTCAATGAGGTAATACTTACATGATTCATCTCCTGGCTCTCCAAAAGGTAGTTTACAGTCGATATGTGACAGATAAAATGATGGCGGACGACCAAATGTCCAACACTGTGATTTGGGCGCCCTGAGCTGTAGAAATTATATTAATATATCTTATTGTCACTCACCTGCCATGAATCGTAGGTGTATAACTCCCAGAATAACTCGCGGCGGCGCAGAGTCTCTTTCGTGTCTACTCCCCATCGACTTGGGTCGCGATCTGTGATGGGTAAGTACGCATGAGAAACCGGGGCACTGGACAGGCGAGGAATACTCACGGAGGCCAATCTGTTTCGGTCATGAAACGAATGGTACCATTAATAATAGCTCTTCCGTGGTAGCAAAAATCGAATATACTCACGCTTTGTGCTATCCTGATCGCCATCCCGGTGATGGCCCAACGAGTGCCAGAATTAGACCCGTGTCTGTCAGATAAGAAAAGGTAAAACGCCATCAGGAACTATGGGGCCGAAAACTTAGCGCTTCATAACGACAAAGCATAATAACTGCACGTGCCAGAGTTTGCACAGCACTGATGGTAGGCTCCTCGAAGAGCGAACTTTGAAACAGTGCGGCGCGGGCCAGTTGGTAGTACTTTTCGGCTTCGACGTTATAAGCCGGCTGCTTTACGTCCACGTGGCTTCCAATGGCAAGGACCATAAACATGAGGGAGAGCTTGTGGGAAAGAAGGGGGTCATCGGAAGGTGGGCCGACATTTGGAGCGTAAAACAAAGGGTATATCTCTTCGAAGAAATCTTGTTCGTTGATCGGATTATACCTGCAGTGATCTGTTAGGAATGCAACAGTGCAGTATTTACAGCGACTTGCATCCAAGCACCGAGCGTGTAGTAAGCTTGTGCGAGGCTGTACGCTTTGGGTGATTCGGGGAGATACCAAAAGAGCTCTCGCAACCGGACTGTTTCGACAGGAAGGGGATGTGAACTGGGAACCAAAGGGAATGCACCACTCCGAGACAGGATCTCGGGTGATAGGATATTCTGCAACGCGGCCAGTCGGCTGGCCTCCGTTTCCCGTGCATCTACTTCATTCTAGATTAATGTTAGCCCAGGGTTCTCGAGACGTCTTGGTTTAGAATCACCTGCAAGAAGAACTAGGGAGATTAAAGTCAACGAAACCCCAACAACATGATCGAGTGCAATGCTATAACTTACATGGGAATTTGCTATGGATCCGAAAAACTTTGCACCACCGGAAGGGTTGATAGAGAGCGAGCCGAATGCGTCAACAAATTCGCCATTTTGCTCCTCTTCCTTGATCTGGCCTCGGGGCATATTACGATGGATCGGTGGTTCTCTTTGTAATGGAGCTTTTATCTGAAGAAGTTCTTCCGACAAGAGAGGATGTCTATCGAGTGAAGTGAGAGAGTGGGAATGTCTCAAAGCATCCTCCAGCTCGCGCACGCGAATACAGAGGTCGGATATCTTTTCATGGAGTTCTTGAGTGGACGCTAGCACGAATCTGGGCCATGTTAGATGCTATATTACAGGATATTGCTGAGCACATACCTGTTTCCCTGTCCTGTAGTCAGAGAGCCTAAAAGATGGGTGCGATTACGTTGAGGAAGGAGAGGAAGGAGAGGAAGAATGACGTACCTTCCGGACAGATCGCACCGCACCCGCGCTTCACGCAAGAGCCACAGGGAATATTCCTGTCGCAGCGCAGCTTCAGGCTGGAGGAATAAAAGAGAGAGAGATGTAGTTTGAGTGATTGTGGGGAAGATACGTGCACTGACCGTCTGCATTCAGCGCATGATAGGCGGGTCGCGCCCTTTCTGCGTTTCTTTGCGGGGTCGCCGAAGAGATTTGGATCCATAGTGCTGAATACAAGGGAAGGAGGGATGGACTACGAGTCCAGGATGAGAGTAGGAGAGAAAGAAGAGCACACCCATAAACTTGAAGGGATTCCCGAGAGGGGGGATGCATAGTTACAATTTCCTTTCTGGGATAATCCGGCGTTAGAATTACGCTTGTCAAACCCCGGACACAAATTTGCCAGAATTTCCATATTCGCGGGATTGAAAGCGGAGTCTGTACTTGAGACGGGCATCGACGGTCATGGTTTGTTTGTGATCCGCCCCTGAGCCCGGCTTGACGGCGGTGGTGTGCCCCCTCCCGTGAACCACTTATAAACTCCGATGCCCTCTCATAACCCCCCTTTCTTCGGTGGACGGCAACTCCGGGAGGTGGTGCATTACATTCATGATCTCGCACGAATCGACGAACGAGGCTACCATTTGTACCCGTCTGACTAGTACTGTAGAACCCACAAAATCGAATGGCAGCTCTTTCCGACTTAGGCATTGGCTAATACATCCTTCCTACTTCTTTTCCCCCACGGTCCCCGCTCACTATCATGCATTTACGCCTATTATTGTTGACAGCTAGAATGCGCATCCCTACCTTGGACAGAAATTCATAGCGATTTACGTGATATTTCGAATCTGCGCCTCCACCATCAGATATCCATCATAGAGACGGAGAATCTGACGACATATCATTCACTCCACTTTCGTAAATTCAAGTTCGTTGAGGGGGCGATATCAAACACGAATTCTCACAGATTCCAGTTGGGCTTCTCTATTGACATCAACCCAACGCCATTAATGCGCGTTTCCTACGTGATCCCAGTGCTCGAAGGAAGAAATGTCCGTCATGACAGCAGTGCTCTATACGCTCGACTTCGATACTTGATCCTTCCCCTTCTCGATCCTCCAAATCCCCCTGCCTTATCCCTTCAACGTGACGGCAAACTAGTCGAATGCTCAAAGCTAGCTTCTGGTCAGCTTTGGAAAGCGTCATGTTACAAGGACTAGTCCACGCTCAATTACCCAGATGCGCCTCAGGAAGACTGGCAAGTCATTGATTAATTAATGGCACCATCCGTGATCACCGATCGATCTCTTTCGGAAGCCCTTACCGCGGGAGTTCCTCAGCGCGCGATTCGTCTGCACCTCTCTGTGATCGTGGATCACTGAAACCTCGTACGACCATCGTGTGTCGTTAGGCGTGTCGTTGGAAGCATCCTTGTTGTGGAGCGATGCTTCACTGGCTGTCAATGCCAAGGGGCTGCGAGTGAGCACACATTCGACAAATGAAGAGCCACCTGTACACCGGATGGAAAGCGTCAGTGGCACTGGACGCAGCAAAGAGTATGTATGCGGATCAAGCACGGTGTGACAGACAGGTTGGCGCTCCATACGAAGCATTCCTCAACTCTCCACTTCCCGAGGTTCGTTGTGAAAGCTGTCTACTAGTACCAATGTGTCACCCAATGCAGTCTGCTCCCGTCTCCTTTCCTCCGACTGTATCTCCTCCCCCTGCTCCGTTCCTGTCCTTATCCCTGTCTCACCAGCGCTATCCATCGATTCTACACCTCGCATCCCCATCTACGCAGAAACAAGACAAGGAAACAAAGTTCGTCCGGAAGGTTAGAGCACCTGCTTTTGATGTCGTTTGTGATGTCGTGCATTCACATATCCTTCGTCCGAGAACAAGTCTTCTGCCTTGGCACGCCGATCGGCGCTATAGATACCCGACAGATTGTCCCGTCCTCAGTAGAAGAGAATCCTGGAGATATCCTCGTTCACCAAGCTGCATATATCAACTGGCCCCTTGATCATGCCTATGTCATGGTCTGGTATATAGAAGAAGGGTCCAGAAAGAGATAGCCCCTCGAACAAGCAATTGCAATTGTAAAATGAGTTGAAGCAGCGGTTGGCGAGTGCACATTCCCTCTCCCGAATGAACTTTTTGTACACCTCAGGCTCGACCACGAGACCAGGCTACTGATTCGTGGGCTCTGCAGAAGCGCCGAGAACATTGGTTCTGGTATTGTAATTGGTAAATCAGAAACGAACGGCTGAGGGGCTAGTACTTACGATGGCGTGGTACATGTCTATCACCTTGAATGTTGAACGTTGGTCGTCAAGAAGTGTAACTTATTTGTGACTTTAACGGTCATTAATGGTCCACTCTTTGGACTCTAGGTTGTTCATACAGTCTGAGGATCCGCGACTGTTTTCCAAATATTAGTGTGCCCGTAGCCCACATAAACGGACAGCATCCGTGTTCTCCGAGCCACCGTGACACATATCAGCCGGCCTTTGGACTCTGGAGGTGGGGAAAATGGTGTGTAGAAGAAGAAAAAAATCGATTTTCGTGTTTCAAGTTTCAAGGACGTCACTAGTCCCATGTCGATTTTATCCGCTTTTTATCCATGGCCATCAATTAATTAATTCCCCGGTAGTCCCGATCAATCTCTGTCGACATTCCACCCGACAAGATTCCCCGAGTGTGTGTTTGCCTCGGCGAGTTTCATGATCCGAGTCTGTCACAATAATATTTGATCGGGCTGCACACCCTCCGACGACCAACGTTAGGTCCTTAGGCACGCCCACTCAGGGAACTGCCAGCTTCTGTTACCAAATATCCTTACTAGTAGGCAATGCAAGGCTGTATCGCATTACCAATGCTCAACCTGAATGACAACTTGAAACGGTGAGCCACCCGCACGGATGAAGGAAAGAGAGATGCGCGATGCAGCAACGAATAGTACATACTGGTCAGGCACACATACGTACTACACTGTGGGCAGGCCGAGCTCGATCACCAATATTTCCATCCAGTATCATTCAGCGCGGATACGAGTGGAAGTAGCATCGCCCCGACTGAGCGGTATGTGCTCATATTCTCGTAAGATGTGACCTTGCATGCTGAAACCTTGTGTTCCACAGGCAGTTGCAGTGCCCTGGCTGAGCAGGTTCAGGCACTTATAAATTCGAGCCAGAATGTTAGTCACGTCATAACCTCGTCGGTCCTCGACACAGTGCATCCTGCCAATTTATAAGTGATTTTATACTGGCAACGGAAGTGAGTAATGGGTTCCTGAGAAAGATCTCATTCACTACTTCTAGGCGATGGGCCACATTGCAGGACGGAAGGAGGAATTCAGTTCCTTAAGTACTGTTGGCGGCGCGGGACCCTTCGCATCCGCCGCCACCGCATGCCAATGATGGATTCGACGGGGAAAGAATTGAACCGGGAGCGTGTCCTAGAATCCTGGAGGTTCAGCCGCATCCCGGTGGGCAATTCAACACCTACTGTATATGTAGGCAGCTGTCGGATTGACATGCGAACGTTCTGCGCTTCCGAGAAAAATACTGGGTCGAGACTCGGCTGGCCGAAAATGACATCCCACTGCGTGGCAAGCCTTTTGGCTTGTTCCGCCGGGGATTCCTTCGGATGGAGATCCCCGATTCACACCAGCGAGCCATCAACTAGAATCGTAAAGGTAAATAGTATGGTGGTCGGAAGCCAACTAGACCTACTTCATACGTTGCCCTGCATACGGGAATGGAAGTGGAGAAATGGCAGCTATCGTACAGGAGTCTACATTGACATAGCAGTGTGAATGGAGGGGGACTTTATGGTCTGTGAGGATCAGAGTACAGAATACGAGTATACAGAAATATGAGTTGCATGTATGTTAGGCTCGAGAGGAGCAAGGAATATTGTGAGGGAAGCAGAAGGCCCCTTGGGTTTCATGTCCGGGGCGTGTATAGACGCACGAGAGTCACGACTGTGCTCCTCCAGATCCTAGGCAGAGTCGATGGTCGATTACTTACGCCCCGTATGCGTCTCCGCTTCTTGTACAGTGCTATGCGACGCGCACGCTCACAATGGCCACACCAATTAATTCCGCCGCTCATGATAGTATTCGACGACATGGAGAGCCTGTTCATTGCGACGAGAGTTGGTCGGAGGGTGATACACGGCCGGTTGGTACACTTACTCCTGGTTGCACGTCTGGGCACAGTCCTGGCAAGGCGTATCATGGAGAGGACTATAAATGCAACGTGCATACATGCAATAATCCTAGTGCGGATCACCGCGTCAGCGGATGAGGAACAGTCGATAGGGGAAAACATGTGTGAAGAACATACCATCCACCATGGAAGATTGTCTCGGAGGGCAAAGTGTCCGCATTCGTATTGGAGCCACTTGGGCTCGACCACCGCACACATGGTGTACACCCCTGGCGCTCTTGGTTACTCTCCTCCTGACATGGTTCTCCACACATGTTTATATACAGTTCTCTGCGACAGTGCAGTGCCGTACCCTGAACGATAAAAAAGAGGTCTGTGTGTCGTGAAGGGGGCACGCCACTTTACTTGATTACGGGGTGGGAGGGGGGGACGCAGCAAGCGTACAGCAAGCAGTGTCCGGGATCGACGGGTGGAGTTCACCGAGCCATACATAGTCGAGCCCCGGTTCTCATTAGGTGAACAGACCCGTCACGAGTTTTAGTTAGGTACATCGTGAGCGGTCATAGACCTAGGATCTATTTCCTGTCGGAAGATCTTTCAGACCTGCAGGGTATGAGTGAACACCTCTTTTTTTTCACGTATCAGATCATACAGCAAGGGGGGACCGTACACTCACCGTATCCACTTCAGTTTGGAGAGAGGTGGAGCATCGACCAGAAAAAGGGGAGAAAAATTGGGAACGTGCCTGCACTATTACTGAAGGACGCTTTTAGTCCGGTTAATGAGGTTCCAAAGTGATTAGACGCGCTCCCAAATCAATTGTTGTGACTGGAAGAGAAAGTTTCTATGCGATGTTTGTCGTAAGCGTTGCGATCGTCGCAGTCAATCGCCCGGAGGATACGTACAGCACACCACGCTGGAGCAGCCTGGCAAAGTTAAGACTAGCAATCTGGGGGTCAACAAACTCAATGATAAAGATGTGGTAAAGTATCTGTTTCTCAAGTAGACGATTGGATGATGAATTGAGTGCGAGAAAGGATGAGTTGAAGTGAAGTGATTCAGGTGATGCATAAGAGAGGATCGACGGAAATTGCCCCAGCTTCTAACCATAGCTAGGACGGAAATATTACAAGCTATAGGCTACATATCCAGTTAATCAGAGTGTGGGTCATATAATCCAAAGGGGAAGATGCGACTCGAAGCAGCGGATAGTTACATTATCCAAATGTGTCTGATGACAGATTCCATGGCGCCAGAATTTGATCCCGCTCATATGGCAACGGGGGTAAAAACGCCTTCAGATGGTGAAGGAAGCCCATCTGCCTTCTGCTCTGGACTTGCTCCAAGATCCCTCGCCGAGGACTCTGAAGTGACGCTCGTCGTGTCTTTGACGAGCACACTTGGCCGGGGGAGTTCGCTAGCGGGACTGACAGGCTCAGCGAGGGACTCTTCTATGGACGACGTATCTGACAATCCATTGAACATCGCCTCTGGCTCTGAACGGGGGGACTTGATGGGCGTGGTAGAAGAAACACTCGCACTTCGCTGGCCGAAGAACTCGCCAAGCTTCTTCGTCAGTGGTCGAGGGGGAGGTGACAATGGATCCTGAGTCGTTGGAGGGAGAGGTACTGCGACTGTCGAAGGGAGTGCCGGATCAGTTCGCCAGAAATTGAACCCCCATCCCCCAGCGACTGGAGCATTCCTTTTTTGCTCTGCATGGGAAGATGGTGATGCAAATGGGATGGAACTAGATCCACCGGCGGTCGGCATTTCGGCGCCGACGTTGTTTTCCTCTATGAATGATCGAAGTGCCTTGACGCATAATTCCGACGCCTCTCTTGCTTCGACTGCCTCGCTCAACTCGTGTTTTGCCTCGTCCAACTCTGTTCGCATAGCGTTGAGCTCTTTGCGAAGCATCTCTACCTCGACTGATTCCTCGGACTGGAAGATGGAAGGGGGAGGTGATGATCCAAATAATCCTGACGACCTTGCTAGTTTTGGTGTTGGTATGGGGTTATCGGGGAAGTTAAAGGTAGCAGGACTAGGATGAGGTGAGCTGTATCCCGAGATGAACCCTGAATCGGAAACTGAGGAAATGCGTCGATGTGCATTCAACCGCGCAGCACTGGTACCAGTGAGGGGAGCGAACGATGCCCGTTTCGAAGAAGGTGGACTTGCAAACGAGGTGAAACTCGCCCTGGAGAGGTCCAATCCGGATGGCACTTGACTTTGTCTCCGGCTTTCGGACTGGAGGCGCATAAGCCCGCGCCTGAGGATGAACACGATTGAGAGCCGATCAAAGACGTGAACTGGCTGGCAGACATACCTGCTCTCTTCGACCTTTGTCCGGAGTAGGGAGATAGTATGTTCGTCTTCCTTTGCCTTGGTGTTCGCTGTGTCGAGTTCCTCTTGGAGTTTTGAACATTTGTCGGTCATGTGAGCAAGGGTGTCGGAGAGATCGTTCTCCTGGGCCCGGAGTTCGGACAGCGTGTGGGTGAGTTCGTCACGATGACGTGTAACCTCCTGCAGGGAGGTCCTGAGTTCTGTGATGATGTGGGCGAGTACTTGTGGGTCGAGTGACTGTGGGCGGTTGCCGTCTGCGGGGGTGGAGGGGGGAAGAGACTCGTTGTCGAGCTGATGCTCGAGCTCTAGGGTGAGGTCGATGGAGTATGGTCGTCGCGAGTCGTTGTCGGCGTTGGTGTCGTCTTTGGTGGCCATAGTTGTCTGGTCGAAGGAGTCAAAGAGTCAAAGTCAACTGAGTAACAGCTCAGTGTCACCCTCAGGGTCTATATCCAAACTCATGGTTCGCTGCCCTCCACGACAACCACTCG
>JBBPJZ010000066.1:0-42030 GCA_038089015.1 Chalciporus aff. trinitensis
ACTCCGGTGTCGTATGTATCGACGAGTTCGACAAGACGCGCGATGAAGACCGCGTAGCCATCCACGAAGCTATGGAGCAACAAACCATATCAATAGCCAAGGCTGGTATCACAACAGTGTTGAACTCACGGACGAGTGTTCTGGCCGCAGCGAACCCTGTCTGGGGGAGGTATGACGAAGGGCGTAGTCCAGGCGAAGTAAGTGATTGTCTATCTTGATCCTGGCACCCTACCGAGAATTTTGTATTCTTGCAGAATATCGACTTTCAAACCACTATCTTATCTCGGTTTGACATGATATTCATCGTGAAAGACGAGCATAACGAACAACGTGATCGGGTTTGTCTCTCGGTAATTATCTAGCCCTTCTGCTCATATTCCGGCCAGATGATTGCAAAACACGTCATGAATATCCACATGAACAGGCCAAACCAAAACGCGGAAAACGGAGAGGTTGTTGGTGAGATTGACATTGACAAAATGAAAGGATATATCGCATATTGCAAGAGGCATGTTTTTTCCCTTCCAATTTAGATCGCCGTGCTCACAACCTAATAGTAAATGTGCCCCTCGGCTCTCTCCAGATGCCCAGGAAATGTTAAGCAGTCATTTCGTCAGCCTACGGAAGCAGGTTCAGCAAGTTGAACGAGACAATGATGAGAGAAGCTCAATACCAATTACCGTTCGGTTTGTGAAATATTTGCAGCCACCGCGTTTGCCACTAAAAATATAACTGTAGACAACTGGAAGCTATCATCCGAATATCCGAGTCATTGGCCAAGATGACTCTGTCACCTATCGTGCAGAACCACCACGTTGAGGAAGCGATTCGTTTGTTTAAATTCTCGACAATGGATGCCGTATCAGCGGGGACCGTTGACGGGATGTCACGCGGTGAACTCAATGAGGAGATGAGTCGCATAGAGAAGGAGCTTCGTAGACGATTGCCAGTCGGTTGGAGCACCAGCTACCAGAGTCTGGTCAAGGAGTTTGTCACCCAGCAAGGGTACTCAAGCCATGCCTTGGAGCGCACGCTGTTTGTTTTGGAGAAGAGAGAGATCATTCGGTTTAGTGGACAGAAGAAGGTTGTACACCGGTGAGTGTAACTCAGTCGAGGGGTCATCACAATGCTCATTTATGATGGTTCAGAATTGGAGTCTAAACTTGTATCAGTGTTCTGGATGTATTGTAGACTGTAGCTTTCGATATCGATATTACATGCCTGGATCTAGTTTTCACATCGCGAGTCTAAGTACAAGTCTGCGTGAATTCCAACCGGCCCTGTGCTTTATCGTTCTAGGAACGATATGCCCGCCTAGCTCAATCGGATAGAGCGTCAGACTCTTATGGACTAGGCGATCTGAAGGCTGCGAGTTCGACCCTCGCGGTGGGCTACTGGTTTTTTTATTAATATTTGGCCTGTATGATACCATTCTCCAAGTCGAGATCCTTTTCGACGGACCCATGGAGATAAGACATCACCCGCCCACAGATCTTTTTATTGGTTCAGAGTGGGCATTTCCATCAGCTTCAACGCTTGATCTTGCATATTTGAGTGCATAATTCAACTACTACAATTTGTCGAGCGCAACAGGCAAAAAAGAGATAAAAACATATAGCCCACCGCGAGGGTCGAACTCGCAGCCTTCAGATCACCGCCTTGCACGACTCGTACAATCGTAAAAGTCTGACGCTCTATCCGATTGAGCTAGGCGGGCGATGATAAATTCGTCACCTGTGACCTACGTGATTAGTGTGCTTCACGTGATTTTTATTCACCCGCACGTGCCTCGACGCGTCTCATTGTCGCGGTTCGACTTTCAGATATCTACACATTCGAGGGCGTACAAGATACCATGATACATAGAGCTAGCAGTGTGGTACCAGACAGTGAGGATGAATGGCCAAGGCAAGCACCAAAACTCTTCAGCAATGATATTTCCCTTGAAGGCTAATTCCCATAGCAGTCCATCCTCGCGTTCACCGCGTAAAAGCTCTGCTATGCAGATTATAGACATTTCATCTGACTCTGAAGGTGACATGTATGTAACATATCGGATATGAGTGATGATCCCCCCTGACGATGTCCAGACCACAGGCAAGCCCCAGGTAACTGACTGACCATTCTACACGTTCGCTCCTACTCATTGGTTCAATAACTATTATAGAAAGCCACTGTCTCACCTCGACGGGAACCACTCTAATCGCAAACCGAGTGTTCTCGTGCCCAACGAAGTGATTGAGCTGACGGACAGCGACTCAAGCGACAATTCGGAGTTGCCGGACGTACTTTCCCCTTTAGTGAAAGGACCGCGAAAGAAAGGACCAGCGGTTTCAAGAACCCAGAAGGTATCGTCGAATGAATTTATACCTCTGTACGCCGATGAAAGCGGCGACGAACACTCTGATCAAGGCTGTATACTTATCTTGTGCGTTGCTCGCCTGGAAGTTACTCAGACCTGAGCCCATGTCAGTGCAGAAACGATCCGCCAGGGGCTCGAAAGCCGATCAAAACTAATTCCCCGGTAAAAAGCTCTGGAAGGACGTTCCCTCCCATCGCACCCAGTCAAATAACAATACCCTCCTCAACGCCTTCGGACAACGATGCAGAGAATGGTAACACATCACAGCGACCTAGAAGTCCTGCCAAAGTGATCATGCCGGCTACCTCTCCGAGAAAGTCACCGTCCAAGAGACCAGCACGTTCGAAGAAGGCGTATGAGGCAGAAGAGCAGGCGCGACGGGAGCAGTATGCAGCTGAATTGTTTGCAGAGCTCAATCAAGATGTCTTTGGTGATCGCCTTCCAAAAGACACTGCACTGGAGTGGAGCAAACGCCTACTAACTACTGCTGGTCGAGCGCGCTGGCACCGGTGAGCAACCTGACTCAGAGATCTTCAAACTGCTGGACGGACTTGAAAATTATAGCAATCGCGAGGGCGTGCATAACACGAAGATCGAGCTGGCAACCAAGATTCTGGATTGCGATGGTGCGTCGATCCCCGATGGGTTCCTATCTCCTGAGTGCTTGCTTTCTCATAGAACGAATTCGGAATACCCTGTCGCACGAGATGTGCCATTTAGCTTGTTGGGTTATCGATAACCACCCTCAGGAGGGACATGGACAACTTTTCAAATCATGGTTAGTCTGGGCCCACGTCTCACACCATAGGCGGCAAATTGAACGACATTATCCCAGGGCAAACAAAGTGACAAGAAAGCGCCCAGATATCCATATTTCTGTGAGATATTAGCTCTCATCCTAAGGGACTCGTCGGTTAACGCTCTTCGCCAGACGCGTCACAACTATGAGATTTCATACCCTTACGAATGGAGTAAGTCCCCTGCTCTTGTTCTGTACGCGGGCAAAGGCGTCTGATCGGGTGCCCTACTAACAGAATGCAATACATGCTCGAAGATGTAAGGATAGTAAAGCACTCTCGGGAGTTTGCTGATCGGTTCCCTCTAGCTACGGTAGATACTCAAAGTCAATACGACCGGATGAGTGTGGTGAGTGGAAAGTGGCAGACGCTGTTATCAATGCATTGAACGACGTCTCTCTTGGACAGTGTGCGGTGCCTGCAGAATTGGAAAATTGATACCACTATTTACCCAACGAGCGGCAAGTATACCCAAGGTCAGTCGCATGGCCATAAATCAAGCCCAAGGTATAGAAGAGTTCATACTTCCATTCAATTTTGCTGATGTGTTTTGAATGGTCACAGGTTCCCCCGTCGGGACGCCATCAAAGAATGATGCTGTGCGTCATTGGCCATCCATGTCTGGTGACGAGGATGATCTCTCAGCCTTGGCAAATACCCTTGGAGGATTATCCCTCAAGCCTGCCTAACTGCTTTCTCGGTCAGAACCGCAGTTTTGGACCACTTTCCTGACCGCAATAATCGGTTCATTTCTCAGATACAAACGATACAAATCTATGTGCGGATATGTTGTCCGACGGTATAAGATGGGTAGAAATACAGTAAGCTATGAACGAAGCTGTGCGCAGGATGGGAACAATGATACAATGTCAGAACGAAGAGGTGGAAATGTAAAGTCGCTTCAAGGAGTCTATTTCCCCACTCTTAGAGGTAAACGCGCGCCATGTTCGAACTGGTCGTAAACATAGGGTCGCGTGAGGACTGCGTTGAACTTTTGAATGTCTGCGGCGGGCTCAAAAATGAATTGAGGAAGAAGGGTGGCCATGAAAATCTTGGTCTCCAGGATAGAAAATTTCCATCCAGGACAGGCATGAGGACCAAAGGAGAAGGTCATTAGGTTGGCAATGCCAGGGTGTGTAGGAGCACGGGCAGGGAGAGGTAGCGAAAACCAACGGTCAGGACTGTGTTTCGTACAAAGGTCAATAACGGTGGGGGTAAGAGGGAAAGTAGCGTACTTGAATGATCTAGCATCTGGGCCCCAGATATCTTCGCTAAAGTTCAATGCTTCGATCGGGATATGCACATAAGAACCCTCGCGTATTCGAAGAGTTTCCCCTTCTCGGATCACGGTACCATCAGAAAGAAGGATCGGGGAGGAGACAGGAATGTCGTCGTCACAAGTAGCGACACGCATCGTCCCATGAACAGGGGGGCATAACCGAAGTGTTTCACGAATAACAGCATCCAGATAGGGAAGAGCATCAATGGCTGCTGCGTGAGTCTCTGCCGAAAAAGAGGTCGAATCGGGGGAGCACGCAGACAAGGAGAGAACCTCCTCGCGGAGACGGGTCTGGGCATCGGCATTCATCGAAAGGAGGTGCGTGCACCATGCCATGGTGAGCGCTGTTGAGTCCGATCCTGCAAACAGGAAGGTGGAGAGCTGGTCCAGAAGATCAGCATCAGAGATACGTTTGGATTGATCCGTTGATAGATTTGATTTTACTACGAAATCCACAGTTAATACCTTACTCAAGGCAGCGAGAATTGCACGTACTAAGAAGGCTCAAGATATCCTTGTCCTTGATGTCTTTTTCGGATAAATTCTCGGCAAGAATGGCAGCCTTCTTGCGATGGATAAGCTCCTTGCCAGCACGATGAACGATGGCTCGGTTTTCGTTCAGGATACGAGATCCTTCATCAGGCCAAAGCTCTTCCAGGACGGGGAAATAGAGCTGGACCAACCCCCACAATCCACGATTTCTGTCTGCGACTTTAAACATATTGCGATATGCCACGTAGATGCTCTCTGACTCGTGTTGCAGAGATTGGAAGTGATAGTCGAACCCGGCAAGGCCGATAACGTCGAAAGTTGCCCGGGAGAACCAATGTGCAACATCGAGCACAGTGTGGGCGACGTGGAACGAGGGGGAACACGGTGGGGGCGGGAGGGGAGGTAGGCCATCGACATCAACGGACCTCGGTGTTTCTGTCAAGAGATCCCAGCGGTCGCGGAGTTCTTCAGCTTTTTGGAAGAAGATCGGTGTCATAGACTTGATGGCTTGTGTCGAAAATGCCGGGCCTATCAACTTTCTCTAAGAAAAAATATACTGGGTGAGCAACGGGCAAAAGCCAGGGTGGAAATATGTACCAGAGCTTTATGCTCATCACCCTCCATAGCGAAAACACCTGTAGGTGGACGAGCTTAGATATGCAGACAGCTACTTATATGGAATCGAACCTCGCCCGAAAAGACTTGTGAGGAAGCCACGAGTCTGCCACGGTTTCTCGTAGACAGGGGAGTTGAGGACGTGTGATATCACTCTGAAATCAACGGAGAACAGACGGTAATCGTGCTAGGAGAGTGAATTGGGTCAGCCACGAATACCCTCCACTAACCAGGTCAATTGATACGGTCTAATGTGCTTACCTTGCCAAACCCATGGAACCTGAACGTCTTTCCGTATGTTCTTACCCAGCTGTCGTGCGTCTCAACAGAGCGCGAGGGACTGCCAAACGAATCCGGTAAGACATCCTCAAACTCCCAAGTGAGTGTATGAGACTTACTCCATTAATTCCCTGAAATGATTCTGGAAAAACGACGCCTGGGGCCCTTGCATATTCTTCAACGGATCGGAGAGTGGAGCGATGACCAACATGTTGATCAACCACACTGCTCCTCTCACGAGCAAAAGCAAGACCATGCCGCCACAAAGTTTCAAGGAGACCCAGATAGCGATTGACCACGGGGAGTTGGACAACATCTTGAAGTTTGCGACGGTAATGTCGAGCACGAGGACAGTCTACAACAGCGGTCTTGACGGACACCCACAGTCGCGGGGAGGGGGGGAACAAAAGCGATCAGGGTCTTCCACAGGTGCGCACCCTTAAAGTTGTTGCTGGCAGTGGGTCCACGCAAATATGGCAATTACCTTGTGCTGTTTTTGGTCAAGTGTGATTGAATGATGTGCCACCATCGTATACTTACCCACACTCGTATCGGCCCTTGTGAAGCAATTACTGAGCTCTGGCAGTATGTAGTATCGGAAAAATGCATGAAGACATAGCTGCTTATCTTGACAGGGGTTGTCTCGCTTATTTTTGCAGATCGATGAGAGCTGAGTCGGAAAGTGAATATCGGCAGATCCACTCAGGCTGCCACTTGTGTGTGTTGCGAGAACATTGGAGGGATATGCCCCCGCATCCGTTGATCAGGATGCAATCCATCATCCATGAGTGATGATCAGACAAGCACCCAATGTACCGTCAAGCAGCTAGCATAGTCATGACCATCACCCGATCAGGCAAGCATTGTGGTTGGACCAAGTAAAACACAAGCGAGTATGTTGTTGCAGATTGCATTAGCACTAGCAACCTACTCGTCAGGGGGGTGTTCTATACTTATGCTAGTACTAAGCGAAGAGGTGTTGTAGTGAAACAGCCACCATGCCAGACCTCCTAGCTAGGCGACAGGCATAACCTGTCATTGCTACGTTGCTGTGTCCCTAAGCTCCTCGAGGGCCTCTGGAGGCTCGTCTGGACACGTCTTCAGTATATCTTGACGTGTTGAGTTCATCGGAAGAGTTCATCGACCTGTCGACGTCGTGGTGGGCCGCTTTGGTCGTTGGTGACTTGGCTTCAGCGTCGGCGCCTCCGTTGCGGACTCCAGTACTCTCGGCTCCATCCCGGGGCTTGGACTACCTGCGAGGGATGATTAGCACGTACAAACGGCGGACGAGCGAGACCAATGCTCATTAGGTGCATGGGTATTAGTAGTTGACGAGTGGAGTTGGGTTACGACCTGGGCGTTGTGCTAGTATGTACGATGAGATTATCGGCTGGTTGACCGCTATCATGGCAATCAAACAAGGGTGGTTGCTGCATCACTACAACTCGAATCTAGCTCTTTACTTAGTAACTTACTAGGATATAGGACGACCCCCTGACAACTGGGTAGGAGTCTAGCAGGTAATCGATTAGCATGTGAGTGAGTAACCAGGCGGAGTACAAAGTGGTGCTACATATGTAAGACCAGAAGGAGTGTTCCAACACCATAGCCCGTTCGAATAGAATAGACATGAAAGCCGATCGGAATCGACATCTAAAAATGAGTGGAGAATAGCACAAAGTTTACCGCTTCCACCTCACCACTCTTCCACATCCACCCACTCTTCATCTTTGATATGCAACCATGGATGGCCAATCATATCTCGCGCTTCTTTCCGCTCTCGTTGATCGACAACAAGCATGGGTTCTAGGAAGGTACAGAGATCCGTAGCAGCAGAACTAGCAAAAAGGTATTTCTCCACCATCACCCGGTGGAGCGGCCATGGCTTGAGAGTCTTGATGTACCGTAATGCGCCTGAGGAACATGAGCAAGTAGCAAGAAAGCAATTCAAAAGGACTAACCAGTGTGGTCGAAAAGCTCTCTGCTATATCTGCCACCCATCTTCGCATCAAGGGGGAAATCACCCATGAGCTCGATAATCTGGGCCATGTGATCATCATCCTTGGTGAAAAGCTCGCCCTGCCCATGAGGGTCAAAAAGGTATTCGGCGGTTAACAACTCAAAGATCACGCATGCCACGCTCCATATATCGGCACGCGTCCCCCAATCGCGCCGGCCGAGGATAGCTTCCGGAGCACGATATTGGCGAGTCTGGATATCTTCAGTGTAATGCTGCTTTGAGGGAGTTGCGTTGCCGAGGTCAGCAATCTTGATCGAGATAGGTGTATAACCCAGAGGACTTGGGGGAAGTTGAGGGGTTGGACAAGCAGTAGAAGAGGATGTAGATGAGTGACTCGGAGCGGAAGGACTTCTCCGGCGCGGTGCGGTCCGAGAGAGTAGCGACGGGCCAATAGAAGCGTGGGGAATATCACC
This sequence comes from Chalciporus aff. trinitensis, assembly GCA_038089015.1. NCBI lineage: Eukaryota > Fungi > Basidiomycota > Agaricomycetes > Boletales > Boletaceae > Chalciporus > Chalciporus aff. trinitensis. The sequence continues at coordinate 8,258 of JBBPJZ010000066.1, forward strand.
CGAAGGATGCGATTGGATGAGGGGCGAAGAAGGGGCGGGCGACTCAGCCACTTGCGGAACGGGTAGGTGTTTCTCCTTCGGAACCGGGAGAAGGTCGGAGAGTGTGATCGACGCCATCTTGGATAATGCAGGGATTTCAGCACTCTCCAGGGAAGTTGGAGGAGTACTGAGGAGGCTACCGTTGCCCGCATACGTTGAAAAGGACGAAGCAGTTGACGGCGTTGGGCTCGCAGACACTAGGTGCTGGTCGAGGGAAACCGTGGTGGGCTCTGACGGAATGGGTTGACTTATCGAGTGAATTGGTGGACTAAAGGGAGGAGTCGTATTCAAAGGGGACGTGGGCGTCAAAAAGTGGTTACGCAGACTGGCGCTACTGGCGCTGGCCCCGAGACTGCCACATCTGGACGAAGGACTTGATAGTGGTTGAGAGTCGAATATCTCGACCTGGCGTTCGCGGGCGGGGGCTCGACGAGCAGGGATGGTCATACCTAAGCGGGATTTCGTAGGTTGGGGGACACCAACTTGGCGTGAGCGAGGAGAAGGGGATACAGATAATTCTGCCAATATATGGGTTTCAACATCTGGGATGGAGATAACTGGAAAGGAGAAGTCAGGAGATGCATATGAGTACACAGAGAGCGCGTACGGATGTTCTCTGGCTTGATGTCGGTGTGTACCAGGTCACACTCTTCATGGAGGTACTGGAGGCCAAGAAGCATCTGCCTGGAAATGAGCTTGATAAGAGGTTGTGGGACACCCTTTTTCTTGTTGCGCTCGATGAGGGCGAGAAGATTCTCTCCGAGAGGTTCGAAGACGATACAGATGTGATTCTCTGGGCCTGGATGGGTGAAGGAGTCGAGGAAGGATACGATGTGCGCGCGACCAGGATGGAGAGGATTTGCTTCCGAAACCCGGGTGAGCAGCTTTATCTCGTCGCGGGCAGTGTCTGCATAACGGGACGCAGACTTGACGACTTTGAGGGCAGAATAACGTGATTGACTAGGGAGAATGAGATAGGACGAAAGGAAAGGAAAGGGTATTACACGCACAGGGTATCTTGGACGAGCCAGACTGTGGAGAAGTGACCCCAGCTGTGAATGTATGAGGAAGAATGATAGGGAAAAGGAGGGTGAGAAGATACCCGAGTTTTCTGAGAATAAGATAGCGACCATCTTTGAAGAGGTCGTTTATCTTGACGGAGAGATAACCCCCTGCATTATAATCTGCTGGAGATTCTTCCTCCTTCGGAACATTGTCTTGTACGGGGACGATCTTTGGTCCTGATGAAGTAAGTACGTACTGATATTTAGCGCATTGTCCCTTTGGCGCCATAAACCGCGAGGATGAGGAATGGGAGAGAGAGCCTGAGAGTCACGCTCTGAGTTGGTGAAAGACTCAGTTCAGGCTCAGTTTGATGCGCGTTAGGGCGTCGGGTGTCCGAACAAGACTCGTCCCGGCAAAATCGGAACCTGGGCGTGATCTTAACTGATTGCCAAAAATAGACAGTGGAGTGTTCCTCCACAGCCGATCGGCCCGGGTACAACACTAGAACCCGGTCGATTAGCTATGGTCCATCCGACCATCTTGACGAGCCTCATCGACATCCACCATACAATATAAGCTATGGTTTCAAATACACCAACCAGCTTCATCGGCGCAGTACAAGATGACTGGCGCATGTTCAGGTATGTCTCGCCCTCTGACTAGTAGTACTTCTCTCCCATATTCATCTTCTTAGCGACCGTCCTGATGACTACACCATCGGTTCACCCATTGGCTTCGGCGCTTCCTCCGTTGTCTACGCTGCCGTATACACACCTCCCCCTCCTGAGCAACCCAACCCATATCCATGTGCACTCAAGGTCCTAGACCTCGACTCACTTCCCCTCCACTCCCTTTCCCTTCTCCAGCGCGAGACCCAGCTCATGTCCCTCTCAAAGCACCCAAACGTGCTCCGTGTACGTGGCACCTGGATTGATGGCCACCACCTCAATATTGCTTTGCGCCTTATGAACAAGGGCAGTGCCGCAGATATCATGTGCTATGGCTGGCCCGGTGGCATGCAGGAGGAAGTTGTAAAGTGCATCCTCAAGCAATCTCTCGAGGGTCTCAAGTCAGTGCTTCTTTCTCCCCGCAACCATACGATCACTTACTCACCTCTCGCCCCCTTTAAGCTACCTCCATATTAATGGGTTCATTCACCGTGACGTAAAAGCAGCCAACCTCCTTATTGATGACGATGGTACAGTCCTAGTTGGTGACCTTGGCGTCGCCGCTCCACTTACAGACGACGGTGACCTGCCAACTGTCCAATCCAATAGCCCTTCCATTTCCAATCTGAAATTTGACGGTTTACCCTCCAAGAAACTTTCAAATACTGCACCTCCTTCCCGTCCACCGACTGGTAGGCGGAAATCTTTCGTTGGTACTGTGCGTCTTGCGCCTTCCCAAACGAGTTATTTCAGTTCATTTACCACCTGCCACATATAATATAGCCATGTTGGATGGCTCCGGAACTCATTCAAGGAAAAAGGTACGATGCCAAGGCTGATATTTGGTCATTTGGTATCACCGCCATCGAACTTACGCAAGGTCGCCCACCGCGGTCGCGCGAAAGCGCACACACTGTCCTCGTTCAGACGTACGTGTCGTCATAAGTATCCACAGTCATGTGTACATGTACATAACAACTTTCCCCTTTAGCGTTCAGGGAAAGGCCCCGACTCTGGAGTGCGAGAGAGGGGACCATCGCTACTCGCGTGCGTTTAAAGAGATCGTTGACGCCTGTCTCGCCAAAGATCCTTCAAAACGGTATGCGTTCCTTGTAGCACCGATTTAAGTTGCTCATGTACAATCGACCTAGTCCATCTGCGGCTGAACTTTTGCAGACCCCGTTTTTCAAGAGCGCCAAAAAGAAATCTTATCTTGTCGGGATAATATTGGATGGACTACCGCCGTTGACTATGCGCCAAGAACGTGTTCGCCGTCAAGAGACTCTCTTGAACCAACGCACAATGGATTCCTGGGATTTTAATTCACCACCAGGTTCACGCGCACCATCCCTCATCGGCGCCAACCACAAGATGAAAGCCTCGAAACCCGTGATCCCTCTCGAGCCCGAACACCGCGACGAGTGTCCCATGACCGAAACTTGTGACTCCGATAACGCGAAACCTCCGCGTTCGCCTCCTGCTCACATTTCGCCCGAATCGGAAAGGGATGACATCTTCTTTGTCAGTTCGCCTCTTCTGCCTGTACCAGCTTCGCCGAACACTTCTTCCGAGTCACTACTCTCTCCACTTAAAGCCGCCCAACACGATGCCGGCGCTATCCGCAGTTCACCCGATCCAGTTGTGTCACGACCCCCACCCACACCTCCGATTTCCATCCCGCTTCACAATTCGGGCCCAGCTCGCAGACCGTCCTCTTCGCATTCTTCAGCTATGGCGTCCAGTTCATCATCGCCTCCCTCTTCACAGAGCTTTTGGAATAGGCTTACACGCAAACCTTCACGGGATGGGCTAGCTGATGAGGAGTCTCCCAGGAGTGAAAAGGGCAACACGATCACCCGTCTCTTCGGTCGGCGTCGCTCTTCCACACTGGCTCAGCGCCCAATTGTCACCCCATCATAAACACACTAACACCAACCGATATCTTGCTCTGGGACATAACTACCATGATACCCTGACTTTCCCAACCCTGTAAATACTGTACTACCTATGCATAGTGCACCAACATCTGAAGTTCGGCATTCTCAAATACCTCTGCATTGTGGTATTTTAACGCGCTGGTTTCATGCAAGACCTCTAATCTATCCGCGCATTACATGGACAGTAATAAAGTAGAACTACTCGGCGTTTATCCAATGACGACCTTGCCGTCTGCATCGTTGAATTCGTAAGGAGGGATCTCCAAGTTGAGCTAAAAGAGACTTCAGTAAGCCGAGGCGAACCCAAAAATAATCTGGCCTACCGGAGCAGGTCCTTTGCGAGCACGACCAGCTTTAAAAGTTGTCAGTCAACATTTGCAGTATATACAAATGCATGATGTCTTACAAATATCATAATGTGAACCATGGCAAGGGCAGAACCAGCCTCCGTAATCACCCGCCTCACCGATGGGCACACAACCCAAGTGTGTGCAAACGCCGAGCATGACCAGCCACTCTGGCTTCTTTGTCCGAGCCTCATCGCTCTCGGGGTCTCTGAATGTCTTCCAGTCGGTGGATCTGGCTTCTTGGATCTCGTCGGCCGTGCGGTGACGAATGAAGACAGGCTTTCCGCGCCATTTGATGATCACGTTTTTACCCTCTGGGATACTGGCGAGCTCAACCTCCGTCTTTGCGAGAGCGAGAACGTCAGCCGAGGCAGCCATCGTCTCAAGGAAACCGGTGATGGCGGACTTGGCAACGGAGGCAGAGAGGACACCGAGAGAGCCGACCATGAAGTATGACATGGCACGGTTGGAGTCATCTGACTTTGCGCGATAGGCAGAGAAGTCTGGGACCTGAGGGGCGTCTTTCTTGACGGCGGAGGTGTGGAGGAGACGAGGTTGGTAGAAAGACGTCGTTGGTGCAGCTGCCGACGCGTTTTTTTTTGACGGTTAGTGTTAGCGTACGGATGGTGCGCGTTCAAGATGCACTTACAGATGTTGGTCTTTGAAAGAAGGCCTGCAGAAGAGGCCTTCACACTGCCGGCGAAGCGACTTGGGGCATCTGAACGAGTGACTGGACCATGACCATGGGTATGCCCGTCCGAAGGTGCGCGGGCGGCGAGGCTGAGACGCGGTGCGCTGGGGACGCCGCTGGGGAGGGCGCGGACCGTCGGAGGGAGGTTGACTGCTTTTCTGACCGATTGGAATGAGGCCATGAGGTCTCTCTACCAGTGATTGAAAGGTGAGTAGTTGCACTTGCAATTTCTTGTCCAAGCGGAGTTGCTCAACTTTCTTTCAACCCCCCGCATATTCCCGAGCCATCCCGGTCACAGCCACAACTAACCAAGACATGCAAGTTCGGACCAGTATATTTCACTGCAATAGTAGTGCATGGTAGTACAACATGAGAAACTACATTTACTCGCTGGACTTGGGGCGCATTCCAACCCAGTCCTCCATTCCTGGTACCTTGTACCCAAACCAGCTATCTCCCCAACTTTCTTTCATGAAGAAGAATACAATCTTCATCATCCATTTCTTGATGAAGTGTACAACCACACTGTGTTCCTTCTTCTGGCTCCCGCGATGGTTGGCTTCATCGACTATTCCATTGACTCGAGGCTGTCTGTCTTTCTGGAAGGACGCCAATGTTGATGCCCAGTCCGGACACTCCCCTGCCATGCCACCTTGCAGGCGCTGCCGCAAGAGGAAGGCAAGATAACCAGCATCTTCAAGAGCCTGAGATGCTCCTTGTCCAGAGTGAGGAGGCATAGCTATAACGTCGATGTCAATTAGCACCAACCCTTAATATATATAAACATCAGCGTACCATGAGCAGCGTCGCCAATGAGAACCGTGCGCTTGCTGTGCCAGTGTTCGAGTCTGTCCACTTCGAATACAGGCCAGACGAAAAGCTCGTCGTCCGCAGCCTCCGCGGCCGCGATCAGCTGTGGCACTGGGAATGCCCAATCTGAATATCGTTCCTTGATCTGTACAGAATTCGCCATCATTGAGCCACAAGACAAAGAAGCGGGCCGACCTCGTGCAAAGCCTTTTCCCTGGGTATTTTCCACTCCTCACGACTCCGGTCAGGGGCTTCATGTGTCGTCCACCTGCAATATGTATGAGCCCGGAACAGGCTTAGTGAGTGGGTAGAATTCTTACCACCCAACCTTTTTGAGCTCTTTGTCGAAAAGGGCCATACCTACGAACCCCTGGCGTCCATGAATCATGACACAGGGATTGTCCTTCGTGAGGAAGCCGGAGAAACCAGGAATGTTATCAACGTTGACGATGGTGCCAATGCCGGCCAGGCCGCTGTACTTTGGCATGGGTGCGGAAAGCCCAAGGGATTTGTACATACTTTGGGATGAGTCAGAATAGCAACCATGCGGAGACAGAGGTAGGCAATCACCTTGACCGCACTGTACTCCAGACACCATCTGCTCCGATGAGAAGGTCTACCTTCTTCTGTTGGGCCAAACCGTTCTCGTCCCAACGTACGAGCACACCGTCGTCAAATTCTTCTATGGACTTTACTTGAGCATTCCACTTGATGTCAAGACCATGTTTCTCCACTTCGTCCAGCAGGACTTCGTGGATGTCCCAACGCAGGACCATAGTAGAAGCAAACCCGTAGCGCTCGGCTGAACCCTGGGGTACCTTGCCGATGAGTCCACCAGCGGAATCATTGATGGTTATCCAAGGGACCTCGACACCACTGTCCCGCTGAAGAAGCTTCTGAGCTAGGTCAAGTCCGTTCAATACATGCATTCCGTTGGGGCCCAGCATCAAGAACCCGCCCTCGACAGAGGCAGGACGGCCCGGACGGCCCTCAAGGATTGTGACCTTGGTATTCAGGCGCGATAGGAACAAGGCGATGGCTGCCTAATTGCATGGTGACAGTAGTCAGCCTGTGTTATACCCAGCTACGAGTAGTAAAAGAAAGACTTACCCCTGATATGCCTCCTCCGGCCACAATGATTTCGGTCTTCTTGACAGACATTTACCTATGAATAAGCGAGTTGCCAACAGGAATGCGACCAACGGAGATATTGAGATGTAATCATGCTGTGGCTTGACATATATATTGTCCCACCCAATGTTTTACCAACTCGTTGCCGACTGGACGCGTTTCTTGGTGGGCTGCGTAGTTCATTTCTGAGACCTGTGCCGAGAAAGCCTTCCACTTGCCTGGACTGGAAGCACCCTTCAGGACCGCCGCCTGCAGGTCTAGTGCCGCTCAGCTACGTACGCGTCATGTGCATTGTATGCGGGACGCGCTCAGGTTCAAGAAGTGACGTTGTGACTCGGCATGTCAAGTTTTTCACACACAAGCGAACTACGCAGGCTTTGCAGCAACCAGGACGTACATCCATGAACCCATCAATTCCTAGGATATTTTTCACTCGGAGAGACTAAATCTAGCAGTAATCTCAAAGTGGTCTACTCCTCCTACACTTTACGCAGGTGTTGTTCCAGACACGAGAACACGCGTTGCTTAGGGTATTTCGGTGCTACCGAGAATCCTTGTTGCTTTGCCCATCTCCTGACAACGTTGGGATCTGACATTCGTTAAGTACAATGTCCCTTCGCGCACGGAGCATTTAACTTACAGTCTGTGATTATCCCATCAACACCCATGTTTGCTAATTCCTCTGTTCTGTCTAGACCATTCAACTGCAAAAAGAGGTCAGAGTTTGAGTGATAGTCCAAGTTTGTTGTTACACTCACGGTCCACGGCTTAACGGCAAGGCCAAGAGCGTGAGCCACCCGCACCATGGCTGGTGTGGTAAAGTGAGACCCTGGGGGATCAATGAAGGAAGGCAAAAACGTCGTCCCCGAAGGGGATAGGACCTCTGCTCTGATGGCATTCGCAGCTTGAGCCACCTGTTCACCCACAGAAGGCCCGGGGAAGCTGTCAAGGCGCAAACCACCAAGCCATGGAGTGGTAGTATTGTCTAGTGTGAAAGCGGTGTCCCTGCCCCAAAGTCAGCGCGAAGATCAGAGAAGATGTCGCGGATGCGTACTCATCGATCAGCGCAGATATTGTCATCGAAGGGTCGAGTTTCTATCGGGTTATGTCGTTCAGAGCATGCCAGACGACATCCTGATTATCCTGTTACCTTCATAGCAATTAGAGTTCTCCAGTCAAAACTTTGGTACTACCGCCAATTTCATCAGCAGGTTCATCTCTCCCATTGACGGAACTTACTGTTATTGATCTATGATAAGGGCTGGAAATGAAGACAGCGTGTTGCTTCTCTACAAAATCTTGGACATTTGCGGTGCGATTAGGGTATTGAGGATTGATTTTCGATTCTATATTCCACAGTATTGCATGTGAGGGATCCGCGCATTCCACGAAGTCGAACACCTCCTGGAGTGTCGGTATCCGAGCACCGGGGTAAAGTTGCTGCTGAGCTGTTAGCCGACGTCAGCGTCACGTTTCGGAGCGGAAGAGAGATGATATACGATATTCTTGTTGGCGCTTCGATCCACAGTCAAGTGTCTTTATTTGTGCCAATGTCAGGTTAGCGACGAATTTGCCAACATATGGATACATGGGATCGTTAGGAACCTATTGAAGATTCATGAGAGATGAACCATGCAGACTACTGGTAGTAACTTACGATGGGACTCGTGTCCGTACACTTTGCTGCGGTTATTTCCTCATCGTGCCAGACGATTACCACACCGTCCTAGCTGAGCGTTAGACTGTTACTTGGTCCTCGTGAAAAAAGCACTTACCGAGGTGATGCCATTATCCAGTTCTAAAGTCGTTGCACCATCGATGAGCCCCCTGCTCTCTCATAGTTCGCAACGGATGGAGATGGTTTCAACAGCGCAAACATACCACGCAAAACTCGGCAGTGTACTTTCCACTGTATTGCCCCTCCCTCCACGGTGTGCCTGTGTGAGCGCAACCTCAGTCACGTTCGATGCTTGAAACCATGGACACGGGCCTGTATATCATAAAATTTGTTGTTCAATCGGAGGGGCTCCTGTGTGGGCGAGGCCAGCACAAGAGCAACTGGCAAAAGGGAGGATAGCAGGGAGGTGAGAGCAGGCATGAGGGCTCTTCGTCCGTGGTTTCAGGCTTTCAGGGGGTTATGGCAACACATGAGCGTCCTTTCATATTGGGTCGCAGAGAGTAGCGAAATCCACTGGTAAGACGAACGTTCATCGCTCGCTACAGGGGCCGACAACTGTTTCGTGACCAGATTTGGTAACATGTAGGGCCGAAAACCGTTTAGAACGTGCGGAAGGAAATGAAAAATGAATGGTGATTATGTAACTCTAAACTTGTATTTCCAAAGCTGAAACTAAAGCACTCAAGAGGCCATTAGGATAACTGGCCAGCAATAACATGACTGCTACCCCGTGTATACAGAATGCGTCAGGCGCCGTAAACAACTCGCCAAAACTCGGGTGGCCGTTCGGTTGGAAGTCTTAACGACTATCCTTCGTGGATGCTGAAGTTTCGGTATCCCCGAGGTTGCCCAGTCCAAGGTTCTTGAAATCATCTCGCTGCATAAGTCCCCTACGATACTGCTCAGGCTGATCATCCAGTCATGATAGGACTCGTTGGCTCACTTGGACATTCGGCATTCGAGATAATTCTTACTGAACAACCTGCAAGGGGTAGATGTACTTGAGTTGTTCTTGAGGCATTTCATGTATTCCAACATTTGGTCCCTGCATTCACCTAGGTGAGGAGTCAGCGTAATCCGAATGAATAATGCTGTTTCAGCAGCCCATACCATCATGGTCGAGTGGGAAAGAGCCACGATCGGGAGGTGCGACCTGAAAGCCAACATTGATTGAAGGTGGACGTCCGAACGACATTTTGGAAACGGAGAGCGTGAGAACGTCAGGTGGGACGTAACGATTTGGTGTTGTGTACACATACAATTAATATTTTGAGCCAGCTAAACCATGTAAGTTACTAATTGTACAGTGGAAGAGAACCTACAGCCCGTATACTACGAGCCTAAGTGCTTACGAGCGAGATCTAGAGATAATATTCGGATATTTCCTTAACGTCCCGCGACGTCAGCCCAGTATGCACATATGCGCATGTTCGGTAATTCCCATGTCAGCCCCCTGAAATCGTTCCTTCCTCCTCCTCACTTCTGTTTTTATCCTTCTCCTCGTATTTTTCTCGCGACTCCGATTCTGACTCGGCAGATCTATTGGCTTCATCCTCTTCATGCCCACTCGTAGCCCCTGCGGACTGGGAGCTAAGATTCAATCCAGCAAGACTCCTGCCTTTCAGGACAACGATCTCTTTTAACCAGGCATTTTCGCGCCGGAGGTCCGTTGCTTCCCGTTCAAGCTCCTCCGTCCTTCCAGTTAAATCCGCAACCGTACGCTCGAGGTTGAGTGTTTTCATTTTCTTCTTAATTCTAAATCGAGCTGAGTACCCTCCTATGTTCAGAATCCCGAGCAACCATGGCTTGTATGTACAATCGACACTCACCTGATGCAGCCGTGTTCCTGCGTCGCTTGTCTTCAGAAATAGATATCATCTCATCGGTTTGTTCAGTGTCGTGTATCGTAGGGGGCGTCTGGGGAGTTGTTGATGAAGACGGGGTAATCTGCGAAGGGTCCATCACGCTTTGCGATACTGCGCCAGGTGGCAGTGATGGCGTCATGCCTGATGGGTACATTGAACGAGAACTTGCCATCGAAGAGCTAGGAACAGGACCAGCAGGCCATCGATAATTATAAGGAAGAAGTGGTCCCGGCTGTGCTGGATAAGGGTACGTTCCTGAACAATTTTGAGGATATGTGAAGGATGCTGAACCCTGTAAGGAGAGGAGCGCGTTGATGAGGTGATTATAGGTCTCTGGAGGGACTTGTGGGGGGGCTCCATGGAGTCCTTGAAGGTAAGGGAAAGCCGTCTGGGGAGCATCGGTGAAAACGTGTCAAGTGGTGGAATGACATTTCTTACATTCGTGACATTACCCATGTCAGGAACTGAGTGAACATTCAATGCATTGGAGCGGGGTGGCTGCTCCTCATGACGGTCATCTGACGACGGAGGTGGTCCATCCATGTTACCGTAAACGAGAACTGCTTGTCTCGATATTGTTGGGGGGGAGCGAAATCAAGCTCTTCAGGGTTACCTACAGGGACTAAAGAAGAGGGCATGGCCACGAGAAGTATAACCGGTCGATAAGGAATCCAATCTCAGTTACACGGTTGGTGCGTGAAGGTATGTCGAGCCTCAGTTGTGTGTAATTCGCCATTCATTCTCATTATTGCGACAAGGCCCCTCGTCCGCTGTGTTTACGTAAGCACCTTGATTTTATGATCTGAATCACAAGAGTCTTCGTCTACAACTCTTGGATCTAGTGTAATAATTTGTCAGAGGTTCGAGGTGAAGCTGAATGCACAGGAATTTATCTTCTGTCAGAAAGCATCCTCGTCGACTGAGTCTGTGGTACCCGCAACTTAAAGTCTACCAAGTTGAATGAGCCCCAGAGCCCGAACGTATCTGGGATAATCCACAGACTCTATCCACCGTCACGATGGGCGGCTCAGGAGTGCTTAGTCAGCACGGTTAGATGGCAATGTACGCGTCATAATTCGATTTGAGACTCAAACCACCATCACCACAGATCAGCCAGCATCATGGCAAGTAATCAGAATTAGACGTATTACTAGACTGCATTTGATGACGCTGACACTTTATTAGTTGGTCAGAATCCGGTCTAAGGACGGAAACTTTCGCTTCGAGCTCGCCTCTACGGATAGCGTAGATCACCTCGTCAATAAGGTAGATTCTCCTCCTCCTTCGCAATCTTAGCTTATACGATCCACATAAGATAGTTGAAACTGCTAGCAAGGACATCGACAGAGCCTCGATCACTCTCTCCAATCAACCCCGGGGCAATGAGACCCTTGTTAGCCACCTCAAGGGGCGAAATTTGCAGTCGCTTGGATTGAAGTGTGTTTCAGTCGAATGCTTGTTGGCCCCACTCTTATCATTTCCCCAGACATGGAGATCTGATCTTCGTCAACTACCAAGACTTTGCCGTATCTAGTCAGCCAGATACCTCATCGACAACTCTAAACGGTCCATCGCAAACTTCAAAGCCACCGACCCATAATGTCTGGGAACACGTGAAAGAGGACCTTGTCGACGTGTATTGGAGATCAAAGGACGGAAAAATTCCGCGTAACCGGGACTCACGCTTCTGCAAGCACGCCGCGAACGGGATGTGTGATTACTGCATGCCCTTGGAACCATATGATGCCACTTATCAGGCAGAGCATAACATCAAGCATCTATCGTACCACGCATACCTCCGCAAATTGTCACCGAAGACATCCTCGGCTGCGGCCCAGGCACTTCCGCCCCTTTCTCCCTTATCTTACATGGTCAAGGTACCCTGTCCAACTGGCAACCATCCATCATGGCCATCAGGAATATGTACTGCCTGTCAACCCTCCGCAATCACGCTTCAGTCCCAGCCATTCCGGATGGTTGATCACTTAGAATTCGCAACACACTCCATTGTCGAACGATTCCTTCAGGCATGGAGAGCAACGGGACTCCAACGATTTGGCTGGCTTATAGGACGTTACGGGCCTTACAACGAGGTACCAATGGGTATCAAAGCTGTGGTCGAGGCCATCTATGAGCCTCCTCAAGAGGGCGAACTTGATGGTCTGACTTTAGGCATTCCCTGGGAGGACGAGCAGCGGATACGGGAGTTGGCGAAATCCGCGGCGGTTCCACTGATGATCGTCGGGTATATCTTTACAGATCTTGACCCGACTCCAGAAGACCGAACGAAGAATGTCTATAAGCGACATGCCCAATCCTTCTTTGTATCTTCCCTAGAGGCTATCTTTGCCGCCACCATCCAAAATGCTAATCCCGTATCTTCCCGGTCTTCTTCAAGCGGCATTTTTGGTTCGCGCATGGTCACTGCCATTCTTACGGCGACGGAGGCTGGACAAGTGGATATTTCCGCCTATCAGGTGTCGGAACAAGCTTGTGCTATGGTAGAGGCGGATATGATCGAAGCAAGCGTAGAACCTGGCATCGTTCGCGTTAAGGAGGAAGACCGTAGCCAAGATGCCGCACGCTATGTACCCGACGTTTTCTACCGGTACAAAAACGAGTACGGGCTCGAGGTTAAGAAGAGTGCGAAACCGTGCTTCCCAGTGGAGTATCTGCTTGTCAATGTATGTCCCAGCTTGCGTGATATCGTCCTGTTTGCGAAATGTTCCATAGGTCACTCATGGATTCCCCCAAACGCCCAATCCTATGTTCCGAACTACCGAGTTTGCCATTGAGAACCGTCCTGGGCTAGAAGACCAGACGGTGGAAAGCATCCTCAGCTCACTCAACCGTTTGGGGGCGCCTTCCTTGCAGGATGTTCCAAACGAGTCTAAGCGTGTCGGAGTTGCGAGATGGTTGAGTGACTGGCACTTGATTGCATTTCTTGAGACCACTCAATTGCTGTCGCCGGTAGTGTTTTTTTATCCGCTACTTGCATGCCCAAGCTAACTGTCGCTTTTCAGAATGACACTAGAATTCTCATCCGTACCGTCACCTCACCCCGATTGCTAGAAGACCCTTCGTCATTGAAAGAGCTCATGAAGACGGATGGATGGCAAACTCTTATGACCTTTTCCCGGGAAAGCGCTCGTGGGTGTTTGATTTTTATCATCATGCTCCGGTGTCTCAAGTCTTCATTAATCCTGTACAGCTGCTCGACCGACAGCATCAGCACCGATGGATCTGGGAGATATGCACGACGATATCCCACAAGATATCTTTGATCAGATCGCTGCTGAAGAGGCTGCACACGGAGGAAGTGGTGGTGGCAACTCTCGGATCAGGGTTTGCCCTCATTGTACGTTTGAGAACAACCACGGAGGAAGCGATTGTGAAGTTTGCGGTCTACCCCTCGGTTAAAGCAAAATATAACGAATTGGCTCGTGACGGTAGTAGCGCATAGTATAGGAAGTCTTATTGATGTCCGCAGGAAATAACACATCCCGTGAAATATAGAATCGAATAATGCTGGGCACGTATGTACTTTATTGGAGTGCGTACTGGCACACCAGTGGTTAAAGTATGAACCTGGACTGAATAATCGACGCCGACGAAGAAGGGATTTATATGTGGGCGGCAAACTGGGCAAAGTCCTTCATGCCAAAAACCACCAGCCCGCAAACAACAGACCACAGATAACTCCAATAGCGCGAAGGACGATGACAACAACGAGAGCCTTGCGTACTGCCGCGTAGAAGTTGTTCAAGGCAGTGCCTGCCCAATTGAGGCTTTATAAAGCAGTCAATACCAACTGAGACATAAATGCTGAGGGTACTTGCCGACGATCATTGGATCCACCCTCGTGGAAGCTTGCCTCCCAGCCACGTACAACCTCGCGATAGCGCTTGCCAAAGACCCTGTGATTGCAAAGTGAATAAATCATCAGAAAAAAACACACATAAAAGCATACCAGATCCAGAAGTTGACATCCGGATACGAGAACCGAGGGAACACGCTCGCAAGGCTGGGGGCAACCGCATCAATGCGCATACCTTCACCACCAATGGGTCGGAATGGTAATCCCAATCTAGGAACTGGTTGGCCTGCACACTCCGGTCCACGTGGTGGTTCGGGTACCATGTTCGCCATCAGGTCCAGCGTCATGCCGAGTGAAAGACCCCATAACTTGAGGTGATGGTGGTTGGACGAAGGCATTTGCTGCTGAAAACTTGTCTTATGGGATGTAATTCCCTTTTCGAGGACATCCTGCGTTAGCACGGGGTAGGAGGCACTGCTTGGGAGAGCGGGTGACCCAGCGGACACGGGTTCTTCGGAAGTTCGTTTGTCGAGAAGAATGGCTGGGAATTGCATACTCCCGATGAGGACGCGAACCAGCAGTTTTAAGACAGCGGCATGCCGGGGCGTTAACCTCGAGGCTGCATCTACTGTTACGCTGGACCACCTTCCTCGCGTAGACGTAAGGCCAGTATTCCTAGGTAATACGGCACCAACAAGGGCTTCGAGAGGTATCCAATGGATGCTCGTACCCTCCGCGGGTTCCATCGATAGGGGACGGGGAGTAAGCTGCAAGAAGACAAAGGGCGAAAGTATCATAAGCAGCCGTTTGCCCAGCGACGTGGTAATTTCGCGATCATCGAGTTGTCCGATACATGTAAAGTCGCGCTCTGCGAGGTCCAGGCCAATTTCCTCCCAGGTCTGACGCATAGCTGACGGACGACGCATTCAGACGAATCGGCTAAAATCAAGAGGATACGGACCTGTGTAGTGACCTCCTTCATCACCCTCCTCCATTCGTCCTCCTGGGAAGGCGAGGTGTGCTTCAGATTTGGCCGTACTCCGCGAGGTCTTTTCGCCCGACAAGCTAGTCTTGAGCACGCTGACGGGTCCGAGGACGCCATCTGGGGATGAACCACCAGCTCGCTCCAAGAAAAGGATCTCTGGGCGGGCTGCAGGGTCCTTTACCCAATTGAGCTCAAAGAATTCACTGAGGGTTGGGACGGATGTATCGGGAGGGCATGGGGAGGCAGAAGGTGGGGGTGCGACTCGAATAACCATCGCCACCGCGGCCCGCCGGGGCTCTGTGGAGGTATAAGAGTTGGCTGAATTGATGAAAGAGGAAGACCACTCACGGGTGGCTGGTGACGCAATGATACGAGGGGGCGTCGTGCGTATACGGTGAACAGCACGCGACAACAAGCGTCCAATGGTCTCTTGTTTTTCTACGGATAAAAATGAGAAAGAGGAGGTATGAGTGAAAAGGGCGACTTGCCTTGGGACATTTCGATACACTATAATTTACAACGGTCGTGATTTCTGGTCGCACTGGTTAAAGCATTCACAATTGTTCACAAGTAACAAGTACTGGTCAGATGCAGTGACATACATGCAGAGGACCAATGCCACCTTATTGGACCCCTGCCACCAATTACAGGGGCTATTAGACTGTATTTGGACTGACAGTCCTCAGGGCTACTTTTATACTGCCTAGTCGCGATAACGCCTCGAGCTCGTTTAGTAGGCGGAGAGCACCGCGTACCGTCCCATGCTCGGATGTACATCGCGGGATAAAACCAGCTCACAGCATGTGTGTATTGGCGCTCTATGGCGATGGGAGATGGGGAAGGGGCGTTAGAGCGCTCTAAGCTGACTCAGTTCGGTTCCCCAGGCATCCGTTGGAGGGAAGGAGAGCAAGGTCCGTGTTTTTTTGTAATTATGGATCAGTCGATTGATTGATAAGAAAATATTATTATTGCCCACAAAATAGTGTAAGTACCCGGATCGAGAGCCTTTAACCTACCATCGAAAGCTGGAGAGAATCTCCTATGCTGAGTAGATTGTTGCTGATGAATACTACAGCAGAGCTTCGTCGTTGCATTGAAGTGAGTTGCATCGATACAACTTGATGGAAGTGAGACAAGTCGGAGAAATTAGTCTTAAGGTGGGAATCAAGTCGCCTAAATGCGGAGTGTCTCCCGACTGTAAAGGGGGACCCTCAAGTCCAGCAGCACACCCTCGAGTCACCTCCCTTCCTGATCCCCTGCATCTCTACCCACTTTCCTTCACACGTTTCCCTGTATAAAGAGCCCTCCGATTCTGCTCATCCGCAACCCAGTATCTCCCGTCGAGCAAACTACCTCTCCGCTATAGCTTCAACCAAGGCCCGTTTTACTCTCCTCTCGCCCAATCCTCCTCACTCGCAATGGGTATGAAATACCGTCGTTATCTCGCCGGTGAGCGCATCTATGGATGCTCAAAGTGCAAGACCCACCTTGCCACCATTCACTCAATGATCTCTCGAGTAAGCCCTTGTCACCATTGATCCTCGTGCCCCTTCTAAAGATCCCCTAAGGCTTTCAATGGCCAGCACGGGCGCGCCTATCTATTCGATGGGGTGTACGTATATTACTCCCTAGTCCTCACATCGCCGCTCACACCCATGCAGTGTCAATGTCGTCGAAGGCGAACCAAGTGACCGCCAGATGACAACAGGCAACCACACAGTGCGTGATATCTACTGTGTCAAGTGCGCCACTATCCTGGGATGGAAATATGTATGTATATAAGGTCATCTTCACAAATACTCTCATTTATGTTGTTGTGATGATAGGACCGAGCGTATGAAGCCACTCAGAAATATAAAGAAGGGAAATATATCCTTGAACGCAATCTCCTCGTCGATGTCCAATAAGCGTCACTTCATCCCCCGGACACCCCTCAGTTCAAGCATACACGGGAAATCCACGTCATCGATGTCCCACTGCTAGAATTGGTCTCGATCGTCTCTGACGACACTCTCCCATTTCCTCGATCTCCTCCACGTTCATTACCTTTCAACTCATGAGTCATGACAGTGAGCCTGTCACCTTAATTGGGCACATACGTTCGTGTCAGCGGGCCCTTCGGACCGTAGTCTCGACCCGGCTATCCACCAATTCACTCCTACTTACCACGGGACATATCGTTTGGTGGTCCGGAATATGTCGTCGCCCCAACTGTATCATTCCCGCATTTCTCGACATCAACATTATCTTGCGCAACACAACTACTAGCAAATCAGCTGGTATTTTCCATCGTGATGGATATCCTAACAGTGACTTTAATTTGACTTGACACGGATTTTCGTTTCCCCCTACTTGATCGTTCGTTCGCATTGCATCTCACACGTTTAAAGGTTACCATTGCCCACTCCTCAATGTATTCATCTATATCATTGTTTTTCTTCTTATTTCGTTGCTTGAAGGTCGAGCAGAGGACGATATAAGACACTGCATTTGTATATTTCTTGCGGAAATTGTACGGTGATAACTTAGTTATTGTACGAGTTGCACGTGTGCCTGGGCCAAGGGTGGCTTTGAATTGCCTCGGTTCGCATCGCCGACAGCCGACGTCAAGCCGACGTTGATCGCAATGAGATTCCGCGGGTCGGGATTATTTGGTGGTGTTTGGTGGTTATTGCCGAACCCCAACGGTCAAGACGTTGGGTTTCGCTCCTAGTTCGCAGTTCTTCCCCAGCAGATTGAAGTTGGCATATATAATCAACTCAAACGACTCTCAATCTACGACTTGGGGTCATCACGCTCTTTCTCCACAACCACAACCACTATCCTCGTCCATAACAATGGGTCAGTTCTATATACACTCTTCGTCTTTCATCCCTTAACGCCTCACTTTTCTCTAGCTACACTTGCAGTGTCATCCGTCCGCTCACAATTGGGCTCATCATCATCATACGTCTCCTCCCCACTGGCCGGGTCCACCCACTCCTCTGTCGCTGCCCCTTCGAGGTCCCTGCCACGGCGAAACCCCCACTTTGCGGCCTCCCGTCCAATCCGGCCGTTCGCGTCTATGCAAAACACCTTGCCGTCGAGCAAACCTATTAAGCTCATTGAGCCTCCCCAGAACTTCAAGACAACTTTCATTCTTGACCTGACGCAGGAAGAGCTCAGCCGCCAAGATTGAACCCCTGCCCCCTTTCGATCAACCAACTTAGATGTGGAGGAAACATCTCATTTCAGCTCGCCCTCCTCCCGCCCCTATTCATGCACGCGCAGACTTCTCCGCGGTCCATTTCAACTTCGTTCTGGAGGCCCTTATCCGATGTTTATCATACGACGACCCACTGTTTCACTAGTATGCACGTACACTTGTTACATTATTGCCACCATTGAGTCACTTTGTCCGCGAGTCCCTTTGGATATTTATACCTTACGTGTCTTCCTTGTTGAGTCACCGGCAGCCACCCCAGTAGACACGTACCAGCTGCGAATGGAGATGTGTGTTGTGGATCTCACTTGTGCGGCCTGATACAAAAGTGCTTCAGCCTTGCCAGAAGTAAATACATTGATGGCGTGACTGTAGTTCGGGCCAATGTATGTGTGGTCGTTAAAGCCCCCAGAGTCTGTTTGCGTCGGTGTGGAAAGTATCACCTCCAGGTGTGAGTTCGAGACATGTTCCTCATATGCGTTGAATGTTGACAAACTCTGGGTGACTCTCCACTTGTAACAGTGAGGTTGTTTGCCACATATTCGCATACCGTTGCTTTGCTCACGGGATTGGCGTAGGTAGTCAGACTCAGGCGCCGATCAAAACAATGGACACCGAGATCCTGGTTATTACACTCCCTTCTTGTCTGCTGGCCGACACTAGTTGCATACATGTACTTCCACTACGCAATCATTGCCCCTATCCGCACAATCGCCCACTAGACCGATAGTTGACTAAAGTAGGAAACTTGAAACAAAGTCACACAGTGGTCGCGGCAGACTTTGAAATGTACATGGACCCCATAAGAAACTTTACGTTGCAGCCAATGTAGGCCAAATAAGAAGGCAGATCATCGCTGAGGAGGGAAACACAAGTACCTCTATTCAATCCCGCCAATCGAAATACATCACGCTATTCCCTCGGCTCCCTGTCTTGTAAAAACGTGGCGAAAGCGTGTTCGAACTTAACTTTCTCTTCGGCGGCGCCGGACGTTGCGGAATATAGCTTCGTTGTCGTACTTGCGTTCCTTCCAATGTTTTCCCGTGTACTTGCAGATGCTTAGTTGTGTCCGTGTCCCCAACAATAAGTTTAATGATATTCTTATCTGTCCCGCATTACTCCCGTGGCGATAAGCTTTGGGGTTTGTGCAGAATAACGATGGAAGCATCGGAAGACCTACTTGGGGCCTGACTATATATTTATATTGGTCTTGACCGCTATCTATTCATCTCGTGTCCTCTTGGAAAACATCATTGACCGGAAGGAACGGATCCTGCCTACTGTCATCACAACTCTTCCGACTCATCACGTACTAGTCTTTCCGTACCCGGTTAGACAGCTCCTTGAAGCATTGTGTTTGACTCATCTGAAAGTAAAGGTGATCTGGCCCTCAACTGAAACCGGATATGCCTTAAACGAAAGCAATGAGAGACAACCTTTTACGTAGAGGTTCGTGTGTGCCCCGTATCTTTAAAGCGAGTCCGGGAGGAACTGCGGCTCAGAACGAGTTGCTGCGAAAAAGTGGCTCGGGTTCCTGCCTCAGGGGTCCAGCTCTTGTTTGGGATGAGCGCAAGTGGACCTCCTTGAAAGAGAAGAAAAGGCGATACTTGTTGTTTATCACAGATGCAGTGCATCAGGAACGGAGCTCTGTGGGGACTCGGAAGACCAAAACGTCGATATCGCATATGCTCCCGTGGAACTGACCTTTAGGAACAGGCAGCAGGAGTAGGTTTCATGGAGTTCTCCACAACTTCCGATCAAAATTCCCTCTGAACTCAAAGGAAATGAGAACATGTGTGGTATAGGGCATTCGGGTGATTTACAGTAACATGAACAATACTTAAAAAGTTATCGGGTGAGCCGCCAAGCCTACCGCCGTGCTGTGTTGGGTGATGAAAGGAGATTGCCGAACGTGAGAAAGAGGTGGAAGTGAACAAATACTGGTGAGTTACACTATCTTTGCGGGCTGTAAAATATCCTGTAGAGGACTGATGTGGGCGGTTAAAGTGCAATGAATAGAAAGGGGGAGATGGAAAAGATTAAGAGAATATGCTATAGAGCTGGATTGATAGGAAATGTTGACGTGTGGCAATGATTGACTGTGACAGTTGCCTCTTTTGGTTTAATTTGGGATGAAAATGGGTTATTTTTGTTCGGATTTGTGGAGTTTAACCCATCAGCCAACTTGCAGTGCCGCTGCAGAATAGAAATACGACGCTTCGAAGGAGCAGCACTTTCATCAACGCCGTCTTCTTTCTCTACATCCCCCGTTACACTTTCTGCTCTATACAGGGCCGTTTTTTCGTGCCTTCATTGTTACGACCTTCCACGATTTTGCACGACATATTCTTCTCTTTCTTTTCTACTCGCGACCCCGCATCCATCCTATTTTACTCCCATTTCTCGCCCGTGAGGCATTTCTCGACTCTTTGAGGTACACTTTCCGATCCTGATCACCCTAATATCATATCTAACCCTCCCCTAGTGAATATTGCCACCCCCCACATTCCGCTTTCTCCACACTTATCTCCATTTCTTCCAAGCGAAGATCCCCTCTCCTAGACCGCAAGTTATGGATAGTTGGCGAGTCGCTGTCCTGGGTGATGGTGGTGTCGGCAAAACTGCGTTGGCCGTCCAAGTAAGTCCTTCCCGGGAGGTCTTAGTTCACACCACTCACCCCTCCGTCAGTTCACCCTGAACTGCTTTGTTGGTAAGTTCATGTGCATACGATTGTGATGAATACGTTATTGACCCTTCATTGTAGAGGTACCATTGCGTACTGGTGTCCATTCCATACCGTTATCTCATTTTCCTGCTATAGACGTATGACCCGACAATAGAAGACGCTTATAGGAAACAGCTAATTGTGGACAACAAGATGTGCTTCGTAGAGGTCATTGACACTGCCGGACAAGGTATGTGCATTTATGTGACCCTGTGCTCGGAGCTCATCAATCCCTCAGAGGAATATGCTACCCTGCGAGACCAGTGGGTCCGGTTAGTACCCTCCGTCTCTTTTCCTCTTCTGCCACTAATTTACCACAGCGAGGGACAAGGGTTTATACTCGTTTACTCGATCGCATCACGTTCGACGTTCGAACGCCTTGAAGTCTTCCGACAGTCGATGCTGAAAGTGAAGCGTCAGAAGCCGATTTTCATGTTGGTCGGCAACAAGTGCGATAAGACATATGAGCGCGAGGTATCACGCGAAGAGGGCATTGCACTTGCGCGAACGTTCGGATGCGAATTCATGGAGACTTCGGCCAGGACGGCGTATAATGTGGAGCTTCTCTTCACAAACCTCGTCCGTGCTCTACGACAGACGAAGCGGCTTGAGGCGGGCGGATCAAACGGCAAGCAAGGTGATAAGCTACCCAAGGATCCGAAGAAGTTCAAGTGTGTTGTGATGTGATGTGATGTGATGGATATTTTCTCGGGATTTTGGTGTTTAGATCCCAATCCTTTTTACCTCTCTCCGATGATACCTCCATCGTCTTTTGCTCCTTATGACTCCACCCATTTTCGCGTCCCCCATCTCATCTCTTCTTCCCTCTTTTCTTTGTTTGCCCGGCTGATGTCCCGTTCTAACCAACCCATCACATCATTTGTCGTCTCACGCTGTGTCATACGTGATTTAGGTCTACGATGTATTTTGCAACGCATGGAAACACTCGTCTACATACTCAGATTCTCATGCACTTATGTCGGCTCTTTTCCTTCGAGGTTGTCTATACATGACTCGCCTTCTGGCTGCGGACCAAGCTGCGCAACATGCCCACGACAGGGGACCACGTCGTACATACGTTGTTAGTCCCTTAACGACAGAATATAAAAGTCCACCTTGACGTGTGTATTCTGCACCCCTGAGCTTCACCATGACCAACGACTTTGAGCTCTATGGCCAGACTCCTGACTTCCTCGTGAGATCACTCCGAGACCGAGAAGAGTTCCGAGTACACAAGAGTGCGCTCCGAACGTCCGAAGTCTTCAGTACGTGCCTGTAACTGCCTTCTGGACGAACGAACTAACAGCCATGATCTATCTCACAGGTAATATGTTCCTATGCTGCGACCAAGACTACAGTTTCGTAGATAATCGACAAATCCAAGACCTTACAGATGTCCTGGAGCTCGATGAATCTGGTAAAACTCTGCGCCTCCTGCTCAGACTACTCCACTTCCCACCACCTCCGCCCTCGCTCTCCCCGACTGCTCAGCAGACACGTCGGATGGGGAAACCTGCCTCGATATACGACGGGCCTATCATCCCGTTTCCACTACTCCCAGACATGCTCCAATTGGCGGATAAATACGACTTCTCCGAACCTCTACGAGTCGCATTGCGTTCGCATCTTTTCGCTAATGCCTCCATATGTCCCCTCGAAGTCTATGCATATGCCACATTAAATGGCTTGGATGACATCTCAGCCGAAGCGAGTGCTTACCTCCTTCATCCCCCACTCTCTACCTATACCAAGGACCGAATTACGATCATCCCTTCTGTCACCGCATACCATGACCTTGTTCGATTGCACAGCTATAGGATACAGAAGCTGAAGGAGATCCTTCTGCACGAAGATATCTTCCCCTTTGGGTATGGCGCATGTACCGCCCACCAAGAGAACACCACTCGGATATGGGAGGATTATCGGTTATTACTTGCTACCCGGATAGAAGCAGGTAGGCAACAAGGCGAGATCATTGTTCTCAAAGCCACTAACGGAGGGGTTCAGCTACCGATCTAGCAGAGGAAATGAGTAGTCTCTTGCAACTGTTTGAACCGTGCAAAACGTGCCACAAGGCTTGCACGGCAGCGACGGAGATGCTCAGGGTACGAGAATCATCAAATGCAAGGGCTGATCATTCACTCACGGATCCTCGCAGTACAAATGCAATCGCGTTCCGAGAACCATTGATTATCTACCACCGCAACACGAGGGTAACCAGGGATAATGCGGGTAGTACCTAGCCGTGAACCAGGTATTTTTGTTTAGCATATTCATGTATGCATTGCGAAGAATCGATAGTATACGAACCTTGTAAGACTACTTGTTCTGCCAGAGAAGCGTTCTAATATCTTTCCAAACCTCCGAGTCCCGGTATAAGTAAGTCATGGAGTTGAACATGCCAGGTTGAATCGTCTCGCCCCGATTCTTGAACAACCACATCACAGCACCCCACGCAACGGCAGCGAATAGCGAGAAGTATTTGGCATCGGGGGGAATAGGGCGAGTCACAGTGGATGCTTCTACTGTAGGTGCTTTCGAATAAGGTGCTCCAGAGCGCGGCAGGAATGAGGCAACCACTCTCGAAACCACGTAAAGCACGATCTTGAAAGAATAGTGAATACGACTATATCACAGAGAACGGGACGTACCTGTTCGTTCACCGCCGTCCTGTCACCGAACACAACGTAGCCTCCAATCAATCCAGCGATAAACGTGTCCGCACTGCGCTCTTTGCCCCCATTCGCTTTCTTCTGCAGTAACAGCAGGAGTTTGTACAGGGAAACGAACTTTGCCAGATTGATGGCGTGTTGTTTAGTTGCTTGGTAGATAACCCGACAACGCGTCAACCAGCTAGCCCGCAAAGCATGAGCAGGTCTTATGCGCTAAACGAGAAGCAACTTACTCCCCGCGGCCGAAAAGTATAGCCATTATAAGGGCATGGGGGAATCGGACCTTGACGCCGTAGACGAATCCATTCCGTGCACCTTTAAGGATCGCAAGGTAATCATGCAGAGCGGGATTGAGTAACCAAGTGTCGAGACTTGACGACATTGTGGCCTAGTGAGTTCAGCGGAAACACGGTGAACGCTTAAAACCCCGTCCTGAGCCGCGTTCGGAACGGGGCGCGTCAATCACATGCAACAAGAATCAAGTGACTGCCAAGGACAATCTCGATCCACGCTAACAACCATCATTAATCTGAGTAATATCTACTAAAATGCAAAGTATGATGAATGCTATGATATGTGTCCAAAACAGATGAGAAAGTATTAGGCCTGGAAGTAGTCATCCTTGAAGTGAAAGGAGGAAAGAGAACACCACTCCAACTGGATCACAATCAGTAGATGACAGTAGTGCAAGGTGACAGGACTTACTCCCTCTCCATCAGATGATGCTATATCTTCAATTGAAGACTTGATCACAATGAATCGCCTGTAGCTCTCCATGAAGGTAGGGTGAATCTGAGCCTTCCTGAGATCATCAATGACCTCAATGGTAGTACAAGCAAACAGTTCCTGCACTGCCATGCTTGAGATGGTAGGCTGATTTTTGAGTGCTGAAACATAGAAAGCCAAGAGTTCATGTCCAGTGTGACAAGACTGATCAAAGGCCTGTGAAATCCAATTGTCTCTATTTGAGTGATTCTTCTCAGGAACCTTCATCAAAGAGATCATTCCAAGATCAATCAGCTCTAGAGTGGGGTCCAAGAGTGTTTCACTAGATAACTGTTGAATATGCATTGTTGTGATAGAATAGATGCTCACCTTGATATGCTCAGATCATCACCATATGAGAAATGAACAGCAGCCAACACCTCTGGGATCAAGTAACAGTCCCAGAGTGGATGTTCTGCAGCCTGACACATCAGGTGATAACAACCTACTGGATCCTCTGTAATTGCAGCTGCAGTGAATGTTACAATTCCTCCTGAAATACTTTCAGCAAATCAAAAATGGTAGACATGAAATACATACCTAGTGGAAAGACTTCCTTGAGTCCCCAGCAGACACTAGAAACATTTGTATAGTAGCCATATGTCCAAAATTGGATCTCAGGAGAGTCCACTCTTTTGGAAACAAAGGAAGGCAATGTGTACAATGTCTCCAAGTGCCTATTGGATATGAAGATAACACGTGCATCTTCCTCAACCTTGGCCAAGGTAGCCTTAGTTGACCTGAGAATGAGCTGGAGCAAAACATCATCTAATCCAGATAAAAACTGGTCAGATGAGGGCCAAAGACCATAAGTCTTGGAGGAGCTATTGAGAAAGTCCAGTAATGGCCTTGGAAAACCCAGTAGGATGATTGCTTGAGCCAAAGCAGCCTCCTGGGAGACCTCTGGGACATGCAAGCTTGCTGCCAATGGGTGTGACCCAGCTTGTAGGGACCTCCAGCCAGCAGCTTTGGCAGCTGCTGTATCAGACACACAGAATGGCAGCAATACAACAAGAAGTGAAGCACAGTCCACCAGTTGCTCAGGAACTTGCAGGACCTTGGCCAATCCTTTCTGAGATCCAGGAATAAGAAGAAGAATGGCTACTTCACTACCATCAAGTGGTAGAGGAATGGCAGCAGCCTATTAAAAAAATCAGGGACATACTCAAAAGACATCAGAAAAAACTAACAAGTGCATCAACTGTTAAGTGATGATTAAAGCCTTGAACAAGCCCTTCTTCATCAGATATGCTTGCATCAAGCCTACCAAAATACTGAGGCTTTTCACAAGATCGAATGACTGGTGATAGATCCATGATTGGATATAGCCTTGAGACCCTTAGGGAGTCTGCTGATGACAGTAAGAGATTGATGTATGAGCTGTTGCTTGTACCACTGGGATCAGCAATGGTCACAGGGCATAGAAGCTCTGTCCTGCTACCAGAGATGCTGATAAACAGGTCACCAGACCATTTCCACTTTTTGGGAATTCTGAATCAAGTCAGCACACACTATATATGAACATTCAGTATCCTCAACATACTTTGACATGATCAGAGATTGCTTTGTTGATCCAGACAGCTGTACATCAATCTTGTCACATAAAACATCAGTCCCTCTTTGTTCAATTAGGCATACAAAGGTCAGCATACAAAATCACCTCAATGCAGCAGATTCCTTACAAAGGGGTATCAAGTCTGTTGAGATATGCTCAGGGGTCAGTTATCCCATTCAATTCAAATCACACCACATACTCAGGTATGTTGACAGTTTGTAGAAACTTCTCAGCATTCACTTGTTCCTGAATTGTTGATGAAAATGGTGCAGGAGGTATCTCAAGGCTGTAGAACATGATTATCAGATGGATTTGTTCAAGCCTAATAACTGACCTTCCACTGAGTGCTCCAGCATCATCCGAAGTTGAGGGGAAGAGATCGACGGGCTCATCAACATCCATTGGCTCGGGGGAAGCAACCACAGGAACATTATCCATGGCGGCTGTATACTGAATTGCTGGTGATGTGGGTGGCACAACGGAGGCACTCGAAGCCCGGGCAGTAGCATCTTTTATCTGAATATTGACAGGTACGGCAGGTTTGTTTTTCTTGAATGAGAGCGACGTCAACGATTTCTTCGGTATTGCCTGAAGTGGCTTAGGTCCGATGGACAGTGGCTGTATGCCCGCAGCTATGCGCTGCTTGGTAGTGAGCAAGCTACCAGCTTCAACACTCTTAGAGGGTATGTTCATCGGCTTCACTAGAGGATTGGATTTTTGGTCTTGATGTGTCCTTACAACCTTGGGTGGCGCGATGACTGGAGCACTACGCATACCACTTGTCGTTGGCAGCGACTCTCGCCGGTTAGCGTCCTGATAGTTGTAAGCACCAAGCAGAGAAAGAGGACTTATGATCTTACGTTCAAAATTCCCTTTGCAGGGCTTACAGTGAGTTTAGGATGAGAGTGACCCTTTGATCGCTCGCGCAACGGAACTTCGGACTCAGACTGCACGGCAGACTTCATGGACGGGCAAGGCATAATGTTGAAGCTAACTTACCTCCGACTCCGTGGGGGGTGGCATGTATGTAGGCTTCTTGTCGTACTCCTCGCTTGAAATAGAGACAACATCGTCATCAGTGCTGACTGACTTACGAGATGCGGTCGACTTTGATTTCTGCCTCTCCTAAAAATCCAATCAGCATGCATATATCTCGCTAACTCTTGCCGGACCTGTCTCTCTTTCTTTTCCACCGCCTTTTCCATCTTTCTTTTCGAAGGCTTGACAAAGGTTTCCTTGAAGTATCGTTTCTCCTTTTCTGCGGGCAGGATCTTATAAATTAGCGCGAACGCTATAGGTAAACACGAACGGATCCAGTGTTCTTGGGCTGCTATCTCGTAACCAACTGCGTAGTCTTCATCATCTGTACCGACGTGTTTCCAGAAACTAGCCAAGAGACGATGGCACTGTTTCACGTTCTCCGAGGGTTCCCAACTACAGCACTCAGCACCATGGAATTCCGAGATTAACAAAAACGTACCTGTCCGAGTCTGAGCTGTAGCCTGCCCACTGCAGTAATCGTTGAGGCGGAAGGTTGACTATGAATGACAGAATGAATTACCTTCACAAGGTATTCCTGGATAACTGAGGTGAGTGCATGCGTTCACAATTATCGAACCGGAGGCGACTTACCCAATCACCCTCGTCATTGACCCGTGCTTTCGTGATAACCTCTGCGAGTGACCGAGGCTGAGGTTGGATACCTTTGGACATAGGAGGACGACTTACCAACGTGATAAACTTCGTCCTCTTCGTCGTCGTCGTCGTCTCTTTTCTTTCTTGCCATTTCCTAGGACAGAATTTGTGATTGGATGTATTAAGCCACAATCAGTGGGGTCTGTAGATGAGAGGTGAAGGTCGCGATGGTTGGTCACGCGTGACACAATCAGCCTTGAACCGCGTCGCGGGGACTATTACAACAACTCTCACTGGTTCAAGACAAGCGCTGCATCCAGTATGACATCCAAAGCGAAATCCAAGCAGGAGGAAGCCCTCCAATTCCTCGACGATCTCGATAACCTACAACCCACCGCAGTGCCCCCCACCCGTCGCCCTCTACGTGCCCAACCTGCCAACGAGGGGGACCCTGCCGAAGTTCTTGCTTTCATCGACGAGATCACACAGAAGAGCTCAGAGCCAACCCGT
The DNA here is from genome assembly GCA_038089015.1 of Chalciporus aff. trinitensis. Taxonomy (NCBI): domain Eukaryota; kingdom Fungi; phylum Basidiomycota; class Agaricomycetes; order Boletales; family Boletaceae; genus Chalciporus; species Chalciporus aff. trinitensis. The sequence continues at coordinate 36,295 of JBBPJZ010000066.1, forward strand.
ATAACAGCACCCCCGATAGACCGCCCCATCTCGCGTGCTGGAACACCATCCCTCCGCAAGAGTACAGAGCGTGTCAAGGTCGGTGTACATCCTTCATCCTCGACGTCCTCGTTATCCGCAAAGTCGGAATCAGCTACTGTTGGAATGAGTTCTGCTCCAAAATCCGAGGCAACACTGGCTGCATCCTCCAGTTCCTCAGGGGCTTGGGGGTGGACAAGTGTCTGGAGCAGTGCGTCCGCCGCGTATCAGCAGGCGAAATCAGTCGTCGATGAGCAAGTAAAGAACTTGCCCAAGAATGAGCAGGTCAGCAAATGGGGAGAAGGTGTTATCGAGTACGCGAAGAATGCACAGCTAGATAAAATCGGTATGTTGGGCTGATCGGTTTCATCCAGTTCTAACAGTCACTAGGTCAGGACTTTAAGAGGGTCGGACTGTCCACCTTGACCGATATCCTCAATGCTGTCGCCCCTCCGATTTCGGAGCACGAGGTTATCCAAGTCTGGCTCAGCCATGATATGAAGGGTTACGATGGCATCGAAACCCTGGTCTACCGCTCTCTGGCGCGGGTATGATACCCCCATAAATGTATGTGATATATACTTAGCCTTTCTCTGTAGATCATGGAGCAAGTCGAGGGAGGTGATTTGATTGTCAATCGCGGCGAAGAGTCCAAACCCAAGGACTCCTCAGACTCTACCCGTGACCTCAATGCTGTCGAGGGTTACGAGGCGGCTTTGAAGCTCGCTCAGGTAATACAAACAGTGTTTTCATGTAGCTCGACTCTGACTGTCACCAGGCCAATCTGGATGAACTGATGAAAAATAATAGAATACCCACCAAAGAGTCCTCCGCCGACAATCCAGTCGTCTACTCGACCGTATATCTTCGAGTCCAGCCTTTTATACGGACATACACTCTTCCTCAGACTGCAGATTTATCTTCAGCTACGGAAGGCTCTTACTTGCAATTCATCTTACACCTTGCCGATCCTGGGCACAAACTAACACGCACCACCGTGACTCAAGCGATACCTTCTAGGTGGCTAGAAGTCTGGGACCAGTATGACTGGGTAGAAGATCTCGTCGCAGAATCATTGCGGGTTGCGGTTGAGGTTCTTGGACAGGATTACCTTGCGTCCAGGATGGGGTGGGACAGGAAAGATGCACAGACGGATGAGGAGAACCCGAATCCTGGCGAGGAAACAGAATGACTTGGGACATGTTTTGCAAGTTTTTGTTCATGTGTATGTATTAGCAAGTGTATCGATATCCGGTATAAGTACCAAGGACTTCGAGGATATAACTCTGAATCGATTACTTCTTCTGTGGCTCCTCTGGCTTGGGGGGAGGAACAGGTTTGAAGTCTGCAGGCCTGATGGGCTTTGTACCAGCACCAACTTGCTCCCAAGGTGATAGCGATTCGAAATTCCTATTCGAAACCAGGTAAGGAATGAAGGAGCGAGAAAAGCCAGAATAGTCACCGGAATGCTTGTGTCAATTGCAGTGGTTCATAGACCACGCGTTTTCGCTCCTCATCATAACGAACTTCTGTGTACCCCTGCACAGGGTTTAAGATCGGATGTAGAAGAAGTATCAATAAACTCACAGTCAGCGGGAAGTCCTTGCGGAGAGGGTGGCCTTCGAAGCCTTCGAAGCAAGACAGGTTAGGCACTAAAATGGTGTCCAAGACTGTTACCAACCGTAATCTGTTAATATACGACGTCTGGGAGCCACATAAGTACGTGAGGAAAACTGGGGTTAGTAGACCTACAGATCTGGGTGGCCCGAGAAGAACACGCCAAACATGTCCCAAACTTCTCTTTCATACCAGTCGGCACCACGGAAGACGGAGATCACGCTCGGTACAGGGTCGGCTTCATCTGCATAGGTCTTTACACGTATCCTACCGGCATGCTTGACACTGAGCAGGTTATAGACAACTTCGAAGCGTTTCTCCCTCTCGGGAAAATCAACTGCAGTGATGTCGACGACGCTCTTGAACTGGCACTGAGAATGATCTCGGAGGAAGGTCAAGACGGGAATTATTGCTGAGGGTGCGACATGGAGAATGAGCTCATCCTTGAGGACAGAAAATTGCTGGATGAACTTTGGAAGACACTGAGTCAGATAAGAGCCATAAGTGTGGAGAGACTCCGTGGTCTGCGCGTGCTTTGTCGCGGTTGGGTTGGGAGAAGTGGGTTCCGTGAATGGGGAGACCGAGGCTAGGATATGTATATGATGAGACGCGATGGATGAATTCGGAGAGACTGAATACCTCTGGACGATGGGGAGGACTGGATGTCCCGTCGCAGGACTAAGTTGGACGACCTAGTCTGGGTGTTTCTGAGCACACCAGCGATTCTAATACCTGCCCGCAAAGACATTTGGTGGTCGTCGTTAGCAGGAGCAACCTGAAGCAACTCGGTCGGAGTAGGAATTTCCGACATTGGCAAGGGTTCCGACTAGTGTCAGCTTCACCATGGCCTCAGTCACCGACGACGCAGCGCACAGGACAACGATATTCGATTCACTACCCTACTACGACAATGACCTCGAACAGTACCCCATACTCAAAGAAAAGGTAGAGAAGGAACTTGCACGCGAACCGAAACCACCGCAAACTCTCCATCCTCTTGTGCCACCCCCGTTCGAGCTATTCAAGGTGTGACGTAGAGACCCTTTGGCTTTAGCTTTGTGAAAGCTAAGCACCCCCTTGCAGAATAATCCCTTACTTGCTGCGGAGCTCGCGCGTGTCGAGGCTCATCAACCCTTGCCTCCCCTAGACACTGTCAGGTATCAACTGCCTGCGCCTACATCATCCCCAAGCACTGATGAGGACTGGCACAAAGCCGTTCGAAATGCCCAGGCCCAACTTGAGCATCAGCGCTCACGGTTTGTCCTTCCCCACAAGTCATTGTTTTGGTTTACTTAGGCATTTTAGGCACACGAACCTTGTGCTGCTACAGACCTACGGTCAGAACGCTTGGCGAATGAACAACTACACACTGGAGGAGACAGTAAAACAGTCCGAGAAGGCTCTCGAAGAGTTGAAGCAGCTCACCACAGAGCTGAATCGAGAACGCATGAACTCACAGGTGATTCCCTGCGGACTCTGCGTCGAACGAGGGCTGATATATTTTTACTAGACTCGTTATGGTGCACAGCTGACAGCATTGGAGACGAGGTGGACCGAGTTGCTGTCCAGCATTTTACAGATTGAGATGGCGAACGTTGCACTTGAAGCCGAGGTAGAGCGATTGGGAAAAAAGGAGGGTGAGATGACGGCGGTGTAGTACTTCTGGTAGTATGATAATTATCTGTATATTCTCTGTCAATTGGTCGGGCTGTATCTGCGAACATGTCGCAGCACGTCGATGAGCGCTTGAGCAGTGGTAGTAAGAGTATGTACCAAGTTGGTACCCAAAAAGGAGAGACGTTGGTGAGCTCACCGTGTGCAATTTCATCTGCTGCAGCGAGGAGAAAACTCGTTCAGCGAGCTGTTCAGCATAAAACATCGGGAAAAGGTGAGCGGCCTAGTTGGTCGAGTGACAAACTTCGTCGTCGAACTGATACGGTGTGTTCTCGGGTGTCCGCTACGATTCTCGAAAGTCACTCAAAATCAACCATCAGCGTCCCGGGGCGCGTTTATGGCCAATACCGAGAAAGCAGAAGAAGGAACATCAGAATCGTTGCATGATGGACCAGGAGCAATAGCCGTTCCCCCCAGTGGAGACCCATCCTTGCATGGCTCCGACCATTCCCCTGTGGTGAACCCAGAACAGCCATTCGCTGTCAAGAGCCTTATTTCGTCACACTGCACTACACCAGATCATGCCCCTGCCCCCTCCTCTGCTTCTGCCCCCTCTGCATCATATTCGCCCTTCGCCCTTCCACATCCAAAGAGGTTCAGTGCCGTCAACATAAACAAGAAGTTCCTCCAAAAGAATTCAGTTTCTTCTACAGCTGCTGCTATCCCAGCGAACCACGCTACTGCTGCCAAGGCTGGCAGTCCAGCTCGTATGTTGTTCGTTTTTTTTTACTCTCGGCCATCTCACTCCTCTTAACAGCACGACCTCCCCCACAACCGACCAGCTCGCATTCTAAACTGGTGACCGCGAAGTTGACATCAACCGCTCAACTATCTACAACCACTGGGCCCGGCTGGTCACGCCCTTCCTCCGCCACTCCGCCCGTATCTACCACACCATCTAGTTCATCGAATGTGCCACCACCACCTCCTCTTGCCCCACCTCCAACAGCACCCCAGCTCCCGCATGCTGGCAAGGTCATCCAGCCTCAGCCAAGAAATGCGATCGCTTCGTCGTCCCCATTGATCAAGAAGGATATTTCTCAGTCGAAATCTGCTTGGGGGAACACAAAGACCGGCACCACGGTTTCGTTCACAGATAACGCTGCATACAGTGATTTCCCCACTGCAGCTGAAGTCGCTCAAGGCTAGTCATTCAGTTAGGTGACGAGCGGATAATAATCGTTTCTTCCAGGCCGTGTCGCAAAAATAGAGGAACCGAAATTGGAAGATGTTACTGCGGGACAAGTACCGCCCCAAGAAGCTGATGCATTTCGTGGAGTCCATCTGGACCCCAATGCTCACCACTGGGATGAGGTAATTCTTACTTCATTGTTGTGACCCAAGCTTGACCGTGCATAGATGGAAGAGGATGACGACAACTTCCTGGACAATGACATCGAATTCGGGGATGGACGACAGTATAAGGTTGCACCGCCTACCGGACAGCTATTGACTGGGAGTACAGCAACCCCTCCAGTCGGTGAAGAAGCCTCGGTTCCCGTCATTGACCATTTTCCTGCCGATTATGTTCGCAAAGAGGAGAGATTTGCGGATGATTTCGATCGTAGTTGGCCTCGCGCTACGCAATCCCCCTTAGCACCTCAAAGAGATTTACCCAGTCGTTCCTCGCAGCGTCTCTCCATCTCGCCCACTTCATCTCAACCGAGTCACTCATCCATCGAAGGATCAAAGGTCCTTTTCAACGAACGCTCCAACAGGCTAGAGCCTTACTCCAACTCCAACTTTCCAAATCGACTTGGTTCCACCTTTGGATTTTCAAGGAGAGGTGCTCGTGGAGAACCATCCCTTTCACCTACCGAATCCCGCTCAAGCAGGGACGCTCCGCCACACAGTCCGGCACACCCTGTACATCTATTGCAGAAATCTGCCGCAGCCATCCACGATGGTCCAGAACAAACACGAATCTACGACGGCGATTTCATCAGTAGGCGTAACGTGGATCGTGACAATGGTCCCCCCACGTCTAGAGGTTACTATGGTCAAAACAAAACTAGAGGTAGGGATGGCCCACCCGGGCCTGCTTACGAGTCTCGTGGAATTAATGAAAGGCGGCCCCGCCGGCTCTCGAGTGCCTCTCTTGCTTCGAGTTCGATTCCAGAGAGCCAACAGCATGGATCCCCACATTCCCCTGAGACATCGTTTCCTCGGAGAGTTCGGCCACGAGAATCCCCACTGCAATCTTCGTCTGCCATACCAGCTGATGCGACATCACCAGTCTCCCGAGCTCCGCAATTGTCGAGTACCTCTCAACTTCCTGCACCCGAAGCCCTGCTGTTGAGCACTTCGTCTGCCATGGATATTGAAGGCGTACACAAGACAGCAATGCATATATCTGCGGAACGCGCGAAACAGAGACGACAGCTGGAGGAGGAGGAACGCGAGAAAGAGAAAGAGCGGGCGAGGAAG
>JBBPJZ010000067.1:0-41896 GCA_038089015.1 Chalciporus aff. trinitensis
GCCAAGGATGAGCATACCGTCAATATTCGGGCTTCCGAAGTCACGCAACTAAACTCCATCCGCGGCCCGATCGAGGATCTAATGGCTGATAGAAATTTTTTGGGGATACATTTTCTGTCTGGAGAAATTAGCGATATATCTACTTCGTTCAGAGGTGGAGCGATACAAAACCTGTGGTGGAGAGCCGAGGATCAGAATAAACGCAGCTTCGCCTCAGATTGCTGCTGTTGTATACGTAGTATTTAGCAGCACAACTCGAGCACTTGAAGTGGAAGACAATCGAATGGGGAGTTGGCGTGTGAGGCCACAAGTCATATATGATATAGGGTAATAATGGCCAGTGAAGGAAAGTCCGCTCAATTCCGGTCAAGTTGTGAGATCAGGTCAGTTCGTCAATTTGAGCAGTTGAGAGAGCCGCTCGGATGTCAGCCTGAACCTCAAAATGGATTAAGTAGCTCTCTGGTTGCAGGCCCGGAATGTTTGAGATTATTAAAATTTCCGTACAGGCAGCTCGCTCGACTTGACAAACTGACCTGACCCCCCGTGTTCGAATATTTGTTTCAGCTGCGGTCATGCCACAAACTCCTAAACACTTTGCTTCTAATAAACCTCAATTGGGATAAATTCCTCACTCTATATTTATACGTGAACGGGCCCGAGCATGGTTATTTTCTTTACGGATTCGTTATGCATACCACTGCGGGGGAGCGGTGGGTAGGGCTTGAAGGCATTATTTATAGGCTTGAATAATGACCTGCGAAAAGCCCTCAACCATCCCGGTTCCCTTCGGACCAGTGCAAGACCAAATTGCATTTCTCTCCAGCATTGCAATGTCAGAATGGACTGTAGGACTCATAGGTAAGGTTCACAGCAAGCGATCGATAGTTTTATACTGACGACAATGTAGGATTTGGCGTCTCTGTAATGTCAGTCTACTTGATGCCATAGTGCTCCATCGATTTCGGACTGTTCGTCAAATAGGATGTACGGCGTTGCTGTGGGGCAATCGATCTACTATGCACGCTGGTTTCCAGATGACTCAAGATGGCTTAAATTGCTGGTAAGTCGACCAAATCGACGTTTTTGCATACCGCGAGTCTAACCGGTTCGTTTACTGGCATAGGTCTTGCTGGCTTTGTATGTCTCATTCATCAACTCCTGTAGCCTATGCAATGACTCGCGCACTGTCTAGCCTCACAGACACGGCGCAATTCATTGGGGACTGTCACATCTTCTGGTTTATGCTCATTTCGTGCCATCGACAATACACCCAAGCCTGCCTGAATGGTTTTCCATGGTATGTGTAACGTTGAAGGATGAATCCGACATTGTTGATCCATAACTTCTAGGGGATTCGTGGTGAGCGTGCTCAGGTGATAGTCTGCATGTGCCTCTGCTCACGCAGGTTCGATGCCCAACCCAGGTCTCAATAATCGAGAATGTGTGCTTTCGAACTGACTTGGAATACATTGGTTCCTGTGCTAATCATCAACTCATAGCTCACGCTTATATCCATAGTGCAATGGTCAGTGATAATGTTTTCAGTTGAATCGCACTAGGCATTGAACACATTGGCTAGCTTTTACGGGCATCGTATATGGATCAGTAAGTGTTTAAATCAGAATCTGTGCATGTACTCACACGTAACAGTCAGTGGGAGGAATAAGATTATTACCGGAGTCTCTGTAGGTTCCAACACGTTCTGTCAAGCTGTTGATGTCATTTGCTGATGATGCAAAGCTTGCGACTGCAATTCTGGGACTTGGTACGCCCACTCACTTGATTGTAAAGCCCAGTAGCGTCTGACAGAGTTTACCAGGTTTTAGTATATGTACGTGCTCTTGTTCTAACTAAGTTAGCTAGTTTGGGTCCCAGATTGTTGATTCACAACACTTATATGCAGGTTTATTCATTATGAGGTGTGTAGTCTGTTCAGAATGTGATCCAGAGTACCATTTCATTTCATTTCAGTATCTTGTTAAGGTCCATTCACCGGACACTCTCAACTCCGGTGAGGAGAGTACAAATAGCCGTGTTGGTACACTGACCTATCCGCCTCACAGTTCATACTACCTATATCAGCTATGAATACCTTGAATGACTTCGTCATCACGGGTACCGTCTTCAAGTATATGTGGAAATCGGGATTTCGGCGGAAACGAAGCAGCATTCAAGACCTCGCTGTTATCTTCATCAATATGGGTGCCCTCACCTGGTAAGTAGTCCAGACATTTGTCTGGGTGCAACTTTGTCAGATAGCCCATTTAGTCTGGTGTCCATCCTCACTGGGATCGTGGTACGTATTTGATTGAGTAGTTGGAGAGTCGTCAACTGACTAGCGTAGTATTGCACACAAGGCACAGGTTTCTGGGTGTTAGGGGTCGGGATAATAGTTAGCCGGTGCAAGTACCCGCTCTTGTCCTCCTCCGAGTCCTCGTTAATGGAATGACTTGACAATTCTAGGCTACATGAACTCTATGTTGGCTGTGTGAGTAATTTATTTCAGAATGACCTTTCTCTGGAGTTGAGTTCTGACCCGCATCCCTGGCAGACTCAATGCGAGAAAGAGAATCCGTGGTCGCCTTACAACGGTTAGCTTTGAGCTATCGAACATGGTATACTCTTTTTCATGATATAGTACAAATTCAATCAATCCTTGTCCCTACGACCACGCATTATCGTAATCATACCCATCTCAGTTACATTGGCCGCGCGGAAGCACTCACAAGTTTTCGCTAGAGCGTCCCAAGGGTCCGGGCTAGTGCAGCCTGGTCTGTTGTATAGACTGTAGAAGCGATCATGCAAGTGCGCTCGCGCTGCACAATCATCTAACATGATGGTTGTAGCGGCTAACCCCGCTAGTCAGGCTACGATGATGAAACTTCGTTATGGAGACTCGACCACCACATTGCCCCCGACGAACGTCTAAAAGTACTAAGCAGTTCTGGATATACGTACAGTTGATATTTTGTAGGTTCCCTCGTTAGCATTTGACGATGCACCATAGATACCCATTCATTGATAACTTACGGGTCGATCATCCTTCTTGAGGGCTGAGGCACCCATGTTCAAGTTTAGCTAGATGTAGGCCCTGATGATCTCGAGTTTGGCATCCACTGGAAGCCTGCTTGCACGTTTGTTCAGACGACTGTGTATTGAACTTTATGTAATTGATGAGTTGCAGCCTGACGTTTCACGGTTCCAGGCTTCCATCACGTCCAACATGCCAGATTTTATTCGCAATCCCCTGTTGATCCCAGAGCTATTCCAGTGCATATTGGATTGTCTCCTTCAGACTTCCACAGACGCAGTGTCGCTACTGCTAGCGCGTGATCGCCGAATCGAGAAACAGCATTCGCTTGTTGCTCTCGCCCAAACCTGTCGAGCAACTTCGGAACCATCCATAGATGCCATTTGGCGAGTGTTAAAATCTCTCGAACCACTTGTCTGGTGTTCTGCTGGATTTTCCAAACAGTATGAGGAGGATGGCTTGGAGGACGTTGATGAAGAAAACTCAGGAGGCGCGGAGTCGGACCACTCAGAATATAGATCACTCAATGAACTCGAAGAAATGGTACGACAGCCTACCTTGGCTGCTCAATCCCTGACTGACATTTCCAGATTCCTCCAATTCCATCCGAATGGGAGGTCATTCGGCGACACTCCCATCGCGTTCGTGAACTCACGGTCACATACGAGAGCTTTTCTCTGCGCTTCCTGCGATGTATCGGCTCGCAGCAATATCCTCTCTTCTCCAATTTGAGAAAGCTCAACTGGCGCCCACATTCCGCACAACTTTGCGGTTCAGCCATGCTGATCCAGCCACTACTTAGCCCCTCACTCACGGAGCTCACGGCAACTGTCATCGCAGAAGACGATTCGATGTTCATACCCTTTCTCAACAGCTATCATCTCCAATGTCCAAACCTGAAGACTATTTCATTGGAGATCTCTGACAGTGAATTCGTTTCTGCTGCGACAATAATAGACCTATCCAGAGCTATCTGTCACCACGAGAAGCTTGAAAGCGCCGAAGTGTCTGCCCCGATTGATTCTGCTGCTCTGAGACACTTGGCCTTGTCTCCGACACTCAAGGTACTCTCTGTTGTACACCATCCCGATACCACGACTGCATCAGTTGCTTTCCACATGGAAGAAACTCCATTCCCCTCCGTTGAACATCTTTGCTTGACAACATCAGACCTTCCCTTCGCAGCTTCCCTGCTTCGGCCTCTCCACCAGATATTTCATTCATTTCATCTTGATCTCCCTGTCCAGCCGTCTGCAAACGACTTTTCCACTTTCTTCTCAGAGCTTGTCAGTCGTTCACATAAACATCCCCTCCGGAACCTTCGTTTCAAGTTCGCTGAGCGCGTGCGCCTCGTCGACAGGGAACCCACTCCCGAGGAGATGGAGGTTTACTGTCTCTCGTATCAATCGTTTCTCCCTCTCACATCTCTTACATTCCTTCGCGAGCTTCACATCGCTTGGAAATACCCGATCTCCCTCGACGACAATGAACTCGCAGACATTGCTCGCAGCTGGCCAGAACTACAGATATTGAGCTTAGATTGTGGCCGTGCACTCTATGCTACACCAGTGACAAAGTTACCCACATTCAAGGGGCTTCTGACCCTGATCTCTACCTGCCCCAATCTCCGATCACTCTCGCTGCCTATAGACGCCCGGGTGGTTCCGACAGATGTTGACATCGACTCGGATGTTACCAATACCGCCATTGATACGCTTCATTTTCCGGAGTCCCCGATCACCGAAGCGCAACCGGTGGCAGAATTTTTGTTGAAGCATTTTCCCTCCGTGAGGGACGTGTTTACGACGTTCATTTTAGACATACCACAGAATAACCGTCACATGCATGCGTACAATGAGATATGGGTGGAGGTTTCATCGTGTGTGGTGTCTCTCCGATCTCAACTCGACTCGGAATGAAGGGTGAGTGAAGAATACTGCTATGGGTTTGTAACCGTTATCTGACCTTCGCGAGGCTAGGGTCGTCATGCTTGGTATCCAGTGCTCTGTAGTTCAGCACCACAATCTGTACAATATCTTGCCTTCTTTCTCCACCACCCTTTTGTCCATGTACCTGCACAGATCACTTCGCCCTTCTATACAACCTCCGTTACATTGTCCATCATTGGTAGGGGATGAGTAATGCATCAACGGTTAGTATGAAATTTAAAGTTGTATATTCAATGTATTTAATGGCGAATATTGCCTTTGAAACGATCCGTCATAATGATATCTATGCCATAGCGATTCCGCTGAGTCGACAGTGACTTTGACTCGGAAAGTTAGGATCCTTTCCTGAAGGGAAAGAACAAGTGTGCAGCAGCCGCTAGTTTAGAGTCGAAGTTCGCTTACAGACGCTGGCTTTGCCCATCGACGCTAAGGAGTTGCCAACAGACGAAGAACTCGACATTCGTGTCCACGTCCGGAATACTGACCTTCGCACCCTCGAATTCCCCGAATCCCCTCTGGGGAGACCTCCCTTGGAGTGGTGGCAGGGGTCCTGGCTGGTAGACTTGTCATATCCTGTTCGTAGGTTAGCACCTATCCTAGCCCTTCCGCCCTCTTGACGCACCTAGCCTCCGCCCGGGCCTCCCAACCGTTCGCCCTCTATGAAATTGAACGCGATCGCCTTGAGATTTGTGGGATAGCTCTACAAGAGTGGCTATGGCTCTGCCTGTCAAAATTGCGTCGAGGCTGATCAGACAAAATTAAATTTAAATGAAGGACTGAGTAGCATTTGGAGCCAGGCAATCTGAAACTCGTATGGGCCTGGTGTCATGACAGGCTACAGCGCCAGATTGGATGCCTAAGAGCAGGCGGTGTAGAGGATGCAAATGCCTCCAAATTGACAGAGATTCGTCCTGTCCGATCTTGACTGATTGATCCTGAGTTCGCGAACGTACCTGGTGAGGATGACCAGGCGTCCGAAGTTAGAATTTATTGTACTAGTATGTTTTAGGATGTCGTTCCGATATCAAACCCTTTTGTCGCGCCGCGTACACCTGTGGTCTTCCGCTACTCCACAATCCTTTGGAGGTCCTCTCAAATACCAGACGAGGCGCTGAGCGAGTCCAATACATGCCAGCGACGGTCGAACGTTCACAATTCACAGGGTCAGAAAAGAGGCTGTCCAAGATATGCGATCAGTATTCCTTGCTCGGATCGACACTATGTAGGAACGCCTCAAGACGCTCACCGGTCGCCTAACGACGGAGAAGACGCTGGATAGCCTTCGACTTGACACGTTGTCACTTTCCAGAGAGGTAGGGCTAGTCCTTTCAGTGTGCGAAGGTGGTCTAATGGGTTTCATGATTCTAAAGACTTTAAATTGGATATCTTGCCAAATTTTCCAATGGTGGAAAGCTTCCAGTTCATCTGCCAGGTCTCAATTAAGATGTAGTCGGCAAGGTCCGCCAACCATAAGGAATACAGCCCATAGTGGGGTGTTCTGGGGTATTTGGAGCTTCACTCCATCCTCCCAAACTGACCACTCTCTCCTTTATCATCCATCATGTCCTTGCAGACAGTAGATGAAGAGACGCCGCTATTGGAGGACCAGCAACCAAAAAAGGCCAGGACCCCGATTCCCTGGCGTCAATTCTTTATCGTTCTGTTCACCCAGTTCGCGGAGTCCCTCACATCCCACGTCATCGTTCCCTTTACTCCTCAGGTATGTTCTGGTTTCGTGACAGTACAAAGTACTGTATTCTAACACTATATCCCCAAGCTCATACGAGACATCGGTATTGCGCACGGTGACGAAACACAAGTCGGATACTATGATGGATTACTGGTGCGTCTCTCTCTTCGCTGGCAGCATTGCACGCCCTTACATACTTCACATATCCACAGCATTCCGTGCTCTATGTAACCCAGATGCTCACTGTCCTTCACTGGAGTTGGGTTTCAGACCTCATCGGCCGAAAGCCCGCAATGCTGACAGGGTTGTTCGGATTGTCTGCTTCTATGTATTGTTTTGGTCTATCGAAGACCTTTTCGGGCTTGATGATGAGGTGGGTCATTTGATTTCGTGTTACATGTCTCATTCCAAAGGACTTATCTCCACGTTGATATAAGTCGTGCGCTGAACGGTGTCTTGAATGGGAATATAGGTGTGGTGAAGAGTATAATGGTGGAGCTCACGGACTCCACAAATATCGCACAGGCGTATGCTTATATGCCAATAGCTTGGTCGTCGGGTGCTACACTTGGGTTCGTCGCTCTCGTGTCACTGGGGTTGTTCAAAGGAGCCTATTTCTTCTCGCAGATCTTACATTGGTGGTCACTTGTCAAAACCTGCTGATCGGTTCCCGAACGTTTTCGGCCAATGGACATTCTTCAAGGAGTACCCATACTTCTTGGCATGCGCAGTACCAGCGACATACTCTGCTCTTGCTTGGATTGTGACGTCCTTGTTCTTGCAAGAGGCAGGTTGCCTCGTATTTGCTCATTCTACGATACTCAGGGGGATTATAGACTCTCCCTCATTGCGTCCCATTCAGTCAACTGATTAAGACCAAGTTTTTCAGGAAATCTGCGAGAGAAAGAGAAACGATCACACCTGGTTCACCCAGCGGAACACGCGGAAACGAGACTCGAGATGACCCGTCCAAGGATGATGATTCTCAGCCGCTTCCTTTGCGTGCTCTCCTGATACCCAGGGTACTCATCGCAGCAGGGAACTATGCAACCATCTCATTACTAGACATCGCATTCCGAACGGTACAACCCCTCTTCTTTGCAACCCCATTGCAACTTGGAGGACTTGGACTCGACCCACCACGTATTGGTAGTATCCTTTCAATCTATGAAGTGGGCAATGGATTGTTCCGGGTCCTCTTCTTTGCGGATTTGCACGATCGGTTTGGATCGAAGGTTATATTCTCGGTTGCAGTCGCTTCTAGCGTACCCATTATTTTAACCTTCCCCCTGATCAATGCTCTTGCACGAGCACATGGTTTGCGCTGGATGGTATGGGCTGTTGTGGGAGTGCAACTTGCACTTGCTATAGTCTGGGAAGTGGCGTTTAGTGAGCAACAATTTCCCATAGTCAAGATTCACCCTCTTCTGAACGGGTTTGACAGTATGCATCTTCATATATATCGCGGCAGCCCCTCCCACCCGTGCTTCTCTCGGAGCGACCACTGGGATCGCTCAGATGTTGGTCTCGATCGTGCGAACCATCGGACCCGCGTCCGCCGCATCGATGTTCTCAATTTCAATCAAAACGCCTGAACGGGCATGGTATGCTTATTACTACCTACTGTTCCTCGCTGGTATTTGCATTGGTGCTTCCCTTCTTCTTCCTCAGAAACTTTGGGCTCGTTCGAAATAGAAACTTGGGATGGTGACTTCACTTTTCATATCCACATGCTCGTGTTCGTTTTTCATTGTACTGATTTCGATGCTTTTCATGTTGTACCGTTTTGTTTTGTAGCGGATATTTTGTACTCGGTAGTAGAGTTCCACCGGGGCGATTGTAAGGAGAGCAAACAGATTACAACTAGAACATATGTACAATATTGTCGAAAGGCCGACTAGGAGTACTCAGCGAGTTGATCTACCATTTATGTAAATTGTACATCTGCAAATGCGTCATAATTTATCAGAACAAGCTGAAGTCTGGTCGTGTATCAGATCCATCCAACAGTCACCTTCCTTGACATGGTTTCTGGCACTCCCACGGTTTCAGGGACGGAGGCCTCGAGAGTGAAGGTGAGGACCATCTAGGTGTCGCAGGAGTTGAGAGGCCCGAATCAACGTGTAGTACATATTCATACCATTTGCTTTGGCGACGAGTTTCCTCGGACAGCCGCTAGTTTAGAGTCCTGATGAGACTCGCGTGTGCATGATCGATTGGGCACAGTCCCTTGACGGTTCCTCGCTCGCAGACATTCTTGAGTAATTTTGCCTAGCCGCGGCCGGTCACCAATCATTTATACGATATTGAACGTGTGCACCTTTCGTCTCTGTGTCATCCCAGTGGTCGGAGAAAGTTATATGGCATCTAGACATAGCCCCTCTGTACTGTTTCAACATCAGAACTTCAGCCACCGCTCCACATAGTACTCCACTGTCTCAATCTAATAAAATAGCTCCTATTTCGTCAGACCTACTCTTGCTACAACTATGACTTCCCAACGTCCCCAAGTCGTTTCCTCTCCCAGAAGGGCTGCACAGAGAATCTTCCAAGTAATTCTCTGTGTAGGCCTTCCACTCGCCGTCTTCTTCGCAGCCATCGGCATCACAGTCTCATCATGTGGTGAAGGGATTCAGAATAGCGAAGGCTCGGGCGAGGTCTTCCAATGCACAGGCTCTGTTTTCGTCTGTATCTTGGTTGGCCTTATAATGGGTTCTTTCTATGGCTCTCGGGAGGGACTATCACCCGCCGGATGTGTCATTGCGCTTTTCCTCGTCTTGGTTTGTGGTGAAGTTTGGCTGAACGCAGTTTTTCCCCTCATGTTCGAATGGGGTGCGTGTATCTTCGTGTCTCGTGCTGAGAGGGATGGCCGACGAGATTCTGTGGCTGATGTCGTCGCTAGATGAGACCACCTCCAAATGGTTGCGGATAGCAGTGAGCATCATAGGATCGCTCATATGGCTTATACCATTGGGCTATTCCTGCTGCTATGCGATGCCAGAGCTTTACAACCTGCTAGCTAGGCCTACGGCGGGTTCACAGTCTGTTTTCAGTCAAACAAGGAATGCAGCAAGTCGGGGAACATCTCCTGCAGACAGCAAGTCGTTCTATATATCTAACGATTGTTTGAATCTGCTGACATTTCCGTGTAGTTCCGTTGAGGTTTATTGCCGTGAAATCACAGCCGGAGGCATCGACTTCTACCAGCCAGAATGGCAACAAATCAGAAGTGATCTTCCAAGCGCCAGAGGAAGCAGAGTGTGGGAACAAATGTCCTAGAGACAAGGTATGTCGTCCGTGTTATAGCGACTTTTCTTTTGCCTGAAATTTTGTAAATAGCACGAGATAGTTGATGGGCCGTGCGAGTGCCAACCTTTCACTCCTGACAACGATGAAAAGTAGAGATAGAAATAGAGTTTGTGACCTGTGATAATCTAGTGTTTTGCATGCACTCGAGCCCAACATCGCAGTGTGAATTCAACCCGAGTGACGTCATGAACCCCGATTCCAATTCCCGACTCTTCGCCGCTCAATGTTCGACGCAGACGATCCTCGCAGTCAGACTCTTTCTGTCCGCTACTTCAATCCTCGCGGCTTCCCTCCTCAATCAAACGATCATCAATATCCTGCTCGTCCAGGCTTTTGTTCCACGTTTCCAAGCGCATAAACAAACCAGGCTGTTTAGCCAGTTGCATCCCTGCGTCATCACGACGTCCTTTTCTCAGCCGTTCGAGCTGCTGTGTGCCCGCTTCTGCAAAATTCTCCTATGTGAGCTACTTGGAGTGATCATGTACACAATCGCCACGTGTTCCATCCTTCTCGCATACAAAATCACCATGAGTGCCGCATGTCTGGCCTGCGGCACAGGAAACCTCTTTCACGATGGTCCCGATGTCTTTATCCGGTGCATTGGGGTCTCCTTTACCTGCATTTTCAAGTTCGTTCTACTACCCGCTGTCGCTCTTTTTCTTGTCACTACGACATGGAAATTCGCCACGCTGTGCTGGGTATTTGTCATATCGGTCGTCGCCTCTGGAGTGCTTTGGGTTTACCTCACCGGGTTACTCACTATGTTCGAGTTCGTGTGTGAGTTATTTCACTTTTTCGTGGCAGAGAGAGATTCGTTGACGGGGCTGATGACATATTATAATCCGAACAGATTATGCCCTATATGCGTGTTTGAAAGCTGTGATTGCTAGTCTGTTTTGTGGCAATCTCGTATTGGTTATCTACCTCTATGCGATGTTTGAGTCGGCCGAAATTTAAAACGGAGCGAGGGGAAAGGAGAGACTCCGATATTGACTGCCACAAGTGAGGGTGAGTCTCCAAGTCTTCTTTGATGCCATTTAGTCTCTCCTGCATCGTTCTCTCGTTATACTCAGTATAGCTCCCATTGTAGATCCGGAGGACTGCGCAGCGTTGAGAAGTGTTAATGTCCTCAGGGGCAGCCCATGGAACGCAGGATGATATCCACAATATTAGGGTTCGCGTCGCTTATTCTCATACCGTTTCATAGCCAGAGCATCCTCAGGTTCGGATTCGTGGAGAATTATATCAACAGTGGATGACCATTCAAATTTCCCTTGGACTTCTCTCATGTAGCAACTAGTACTGTTCACTCACATACAAGGTACGTCGAGTAGATACCAACCAGAGACTGTTCTATGTAGTAGATTTTGTAGAGAATTTGATCGTTTCAACCCATGTCTTTACAAACGATTGCCCATACATCGTCCCTGAGGTCTGTGGTTTCTGGAGAGCATCCGAGTCTCAGTGACTTGCTGAGTACAGCTGCCCAGGACTTTCGCGCCGTGGCGCAGGGGCATGTGTGTAATTGTGAGGCCTTCACTTCTAATAAACTGTGAATTTGGATGAGATAGACTGCCCTTCTTCCGTACACACTATACTTCCTACTAGCTACAGCTCGAGTTTTACGAGTCAGAGTTTCGGAGCGAGCCCACCTTGAAGAGTTAGTACACTTAGATAATAGAGGTCTTGAAGTAGAGTGATGTCGTAGTACTTGCTTCTGAATCCCGATAACTTCTTTCAAGGCACGCGTTTCTCGGTTTTACTACCACTGTATATGTTTGTCAGATCCTCCCAGCACCCTGACGCTAGCTAGTTCCTCCGCGCCTGAGGAGAATCAAAAGCAACTCCGAATCTTCTCCTACACCACCGTCCTCCTGCTCGTCAACGTTTGGCAATCGGACTCGCCGGAATGTATTCGCATGTTCGTGTCGCGATCGTGTATGTTCTCGATTTCTTGCGAGTCTATGCATCCATCGTTTGCAGTTCGAAGGGTACGTACGACACTAAAGGTTTACGGTAACGTGACGAGTGATACAGGACCGTATGCTCATTAAGTAACATTATTCAGTAGCCCCTATTCTCTGATATCCATCATAAGTTACCTCTATGAGAACCAATTCCACCCAACATGCCCGCTGGCAAATGCCTTCCATGACTCAATCTAATAACCCTACCGTCCCTGAGCTACTCCTCGATATCGCCATCAGGTCCGTATGGTTTCTCGTTTTCTCAGGCCCCGTCGGTTGGGCTTGCGGCGCCCTCTCCAACAAAGTCGGCAAACCAGCCCTCCAAGGACCCGGCAATGTCGCAGTCTGCACTGGCACCTCACTCTCATTCATCGTTATCTTGCTGCTGATAGGCAGGTGCTTCTTTCGGTTCGCCAAGAGGCAATCAAACCCGGAGTTGGTATGGAATGGGGTGATGACGGCGTGGCACACTCTTTTCACCGCTGGCGTTGACGAGATCATCTGGGATGAGTGCGAGCCATGGTTTGCGTGGGCTACGTGGGTATAAGTGGGGATGGTTTACTGACGAGAATTCGAACGAATCGCTGGTAGACGTGAACGCTCCTCCGTTGGAGCAAGTAGGCATTTAATTGTTGACAGTTTACGAGTTGGTTGGGGTATTGGTCGTGGTTTATGAGCTTACCATGCTTGGGTTGGCCAAGTGGTATCTGGAGGAGGAATCGACGAAGTACTCGGAGTCGGCGACTATTGAAACGAAAATGCGGGGAGACGACTCGAAGGACGAACTGGGATCTCTTAAGCAGGGTGAGCCCATTGGCGTGACAGCCAGGATTGAGCTGGATGTAGACAAGGTTTGAAAGTCTCTTGTGACCCCCGTTTACATCTCCGTTTCACGCAGTGATTCTATACGCACTTAATTCTCACCTATCTCTGACACAAAAATGTTGTTCATCGTTGCTATCGCGTGTGCGGCGATTATCATCCCACCAAACCCCACTAAAGAGAGTGGTAATTCAATTATATAGTCAATTCAGAGACAACGTACGATATCAACCCGATTCAGATCTATGCTCCCCTGTCCTAATGGACTATGCCTTATAAAGCTGCTCCTTGATCTTCCAAGGCGTATCATACCACCCCACCTTTTCCAGTAAAAGGTATTGAACGACTGGTCGCGTGCCTGCGAGTTCAGAGTGGACGGGTTGACCACGTTTGTCAACGATCTCGATTTTCTGGGAAGGAGCGGTCACGAATGGGGTGGAAAGAGAAGGGAAGGGGGGACTTACGTGCGTGGTATCGAATTTGACGAGCGCGTGGATGAGGAGACGGTGTCCGTTGATGGGCTCTGTATCCTCGGTGTAGACATCACCGGCTCGGATGGAAACGACGTCAACGGGGGTGGATCCTTTACGGTCTAAGAGGAAATGAGATGGTGAGAAGTGTATTAGATATAAAAAATGTGAGATAACCTACTCTTGACAGGGTAAAGAGCGGCATCGGAGATGTCGTTGACGAGAGTCCAGGTCCAAGTTTGACCTTTATCACGCCGTCGGATAGCTTTGACGGATTTATCTTCAAACGAGCCGGTTGTGTACTCTCTTAACGTAGCCTCACGTCCTCTGGTCATTGTATGAGAAGTGTGGTTCAATACACTGTAATGGCACGGGCGCAAATACGAACCTTGCGATGGAGGTGTTTACTTTACGGTAGGTTTCGAGAGCCACTTGTCTGAATGGAGCTAGCAATGCATCGCGGGATGTGCTTCGTACACTTAGTATACGACCCAACGTCCGAAAGTCTTGTCTGACATTTCTTCCGGGGAACGCGTTGGCTTTTACCATGGCGAACATACTGGAATAACGATGTATAAGATGTGTTGTGCGGCAGGACAGGTCGCTGGTCACGCACCTGTACGTGTTCTTCATCCAATTACTGGTGTTGAGCTTTATTGCATACCAAAGGTCACTGATTGAGTAAGAGCATCGAATTAGACGAGGACACAGCATGAATGGGCACGATGTATATACCTAAATTTACTTGGCGCCAATATTGGACTTGCGAACAGCGACTTGACCATAGGACGCAGCTCATAAGGTATCTCAACATCTGGAGACCTGTAAGCATACTACCGCAAGCACCGAGAATATGCGCACCCAGGTTTTGCATCTCCGTGCCCCAGACGTCCGACGTAGCATTCATCTTTTTAAAGCGCTTCATAATCTCGATAGCCTCCAGGTTCTCCTCCACAGTATTTGCGAGTCCCCCTTTCTTCGCTTTCCTCATTAGACTCGATGTTCCGGATTCTGACTTGGCAGCAGGGGTGGTTTTCTGAGACGAGGATGGCGTTGTAGAGGTCTCTGGGTTCTTCCTCTCCTTCAGCGCGGTTGCTGCATACTGTCGAGTCGCGACGGTCGACCACCTGCTGGAGTTGTGTGTCAATGACCTGCAAGTTTTGAGTCCCACCGTCGCCATCCTCGTCGTCCTCGATCGAGTGGTTAAACTGGGCTTGGTCTGTCTTTGTCGCGGGAGCAGTGAATTCGAAAAGTATCCTTCCAAAATGGGAACTTCCAAACAAGGTAATTTACCGGAGTGTTCCAGATAATTCTCACGATACGCGCCGGGCGTCTTACGAATGCTCCGGCGTCTCGGGAGTATAAATAGGCTTCGGCACTCAAAAATTCGACCCCATCGATCGCACGAAGACACACGTTTGTTTCTTGACTTTCAACCACCACAATGCCTGTGAGTCTTTCCGTGCTCTCTACGCTGTCCTGCGCGTCTTGCTAATGGTACGAACAGCGCTCTTCCCGCTCCTCTCGCCCCGCTCCCAGGCCTGCTGCAGCTCCCGCTCAGCAAACTCGCAGTGCCCACACGGCTACTGCACCCCCTCAAGCAGCTCACGCTAACCCTGCCCACGCACCCGCACCACCTGCTGCAGCTGCCCAGTCCAGCCAACCAGGCATGCTCACTCAGATGGCCGCCACTGCCGGTTCCGTCGCTGCTGGTTCCGTCATCGGTCATGGTATCTCCAGCATGCTCTTCGGTGGCTCTGGCAGTGCCGCTCCTGCCCCTGAGCCAGTAGCCCAGGCCCACTCGCAGCCTTACCAATCTGCACCTGCTTGTGATGCTCAGGCAAAGGAGTTTACCAAGTGCTTGGACAAGGCAGACTTGCAGAGCTGCTCGTGGTACCTTGACCAGCTCAAGGCCGTGAGTATCGATGGTCTTTCGCGCATATAAGGGGTGCTTATATGCGCCGTTTTTTTTAGTGCCAGGCTGCTGCTGCACCTTACTAATGGATTCAACTACTTTGTATGTGCATGCACCAACACGCAATATCACATGTTATCTACCACTATCATCCTTCATTGCTATATATACCGCGTTGGCTTCGCCCCAGTAAGTCCGTTGCGCATTGTATGTTGCGCGTCTATCATACGGGCCGATCAGTGATCCTCCCGTTGCCTTTTGGTGATGACCGACCATGTAACTTCCTTGGTTATATTGCTGGAGCTCTTCAGCCAGGGTGATATTGTCAGCTTGCCTCAGAGCGCCTTGTACGGCATTGGATTTCTAATCGTTGCTTCCATGGTAGTACAGGGCGCATCGGCATTTACCCTTTATTGGGCAGCCTACGCGAACTAGCGCCACTCGCGCAAAGAGTTCATTGTTCCAGTCAATTGCAAGATACCTCGAAGCAGCTTCTCCAAAAAAGTCAAGTAAGATACGCTTCTGGGCACCAACCTGGCGATGGAACTACACCAAGCCTTTGTCAACAGAAAACGTTGACCCCCACCCTCGTTCTCAAGTGCTTTTTTGGATCTGTGTAACCAGCGCCATCTTTCTTGCCAGCGCCGAGATCCTTTTCTGGGGAGGATATTCTCGACAGACGCTCAATGCCGAACTTAAATAATCTGGGTCACGCAAAGAGGGGGCGATTCTATCCCCATCCCAACCCTCCTCCATGTCCGACACACCCGGACCACGAAGCAAGAAGAAAGCGTTGCTCATCGCTGTGCGACATGTTCAAAGCAAGTCTGAAGAGACAGAGGGACTTCCTGAGCTCAGGCTGGCTCATCGGGATGCGAGAGACCTTCGGGACCGTCTCATAGGTAGGCACTTTTGTTGTCTGAAGAGTCGATTGCGATATTAATTTTGACAGGGTCGCATGGGTATGACGAGGAAGATGTTGTCCTGATGATGGACGACAAATACCACCCCGAATATCTCTGGCCCACTCACAAGAAGATCGTACGTTGTTGTCTTTGTCCGCTACAGAGGGGGCATTTACTCATATGAGTATTCTACTCAAGCTACGTCAAATTGACCGCTTGATTGGCGATGCCCAAGAAGATGGACATTTCTTTTTCTACTGTGAGTCGTATTTTTTTAAACTGTTTTTATAACGATGATAGATAGGACCGCGCATCACAGATTCTGGTCACGGTGTCGAGAAAAAATGTTTAGACCACCACAAGGTTGACGGGAATGATGGAGGTAACTTGACGCTCGTGTTGTGTCGCTTTTCGTCTTGCAACATACTGACATTGATTCCGCCCAAGAAATTGTTTCTGCGGATGGGATTCCCATCATCGATGTCGTACGTTGCACCCTGACTTTGTGAGGGGTTATCAGAGATTGGGCTTTAGAGCTGATAAATGAATAGATTCTCCATCATCGTCTAATCACTCCCCTCGAAAAAGTGAAAGGCACCAAGTTATTTGTGGGTCTATCTCTCGGATCGTTTGGACGTGCTCATGATTCGGTCACCCTACAGGCACTCTTCGACTGTTGTCATTCCGAGTCACTCCTAGGTCAGCGACTCTCATCCCACGCATTTCGTTTGCATTAACATGCGGTTAGATCTCCAAGTTGGAAATGGACCGAATGTTTATTCGAGGGATTGGCCGGTTGGCATTGGTCAAGTATTCAAAAGTAGGTAATCATCATGATCACTTTTATATGGCGTGGATATTTATTTATTTGGCTCCACAGGCGTTGCAATGACTGTTGCTCACTTTGGTGCGTCTTCGGAGCATTGATGTGTGGATAAGGTGATGGGTGTTGACGATGTGGTGGTCCTACACAGTGCGTATGAGTAGAAGGCTCGGATACCACCCTTCAGATGCCTGCCCAAGCCGTAGCACCTCAACATCAATACCTGAGGGTGTTGGTGCATTGACCTCGCCCGTCGTTGAAAGCGACACTATCGAGCGCGAGGAGAGTACCGATGCAGATCCAAAGAAGCTCCATGTGGTGAGCACCCACTCACACCTTCACCTCATTCGCTCCCTCCTCATCCCGGGCCCCTCACGCACAGATTTGCTTGTCGGCATGTAGAGACAGACAGATCGCGCACGATGACAGTCTGCGCAAAGTCACATTCACAAAGGTACACACACATTCTCGTTCACTCACCGCCGAATGGAGTAACCGAACATGTTCGTGGTGCCAGTGTTTCATGGACGCGTTGTCGACGAGACCCGACATGACTTGGGTAGAACTACGAGATGAGCTCAAGTAAGTGCAGCAGGTTCACGTTGATGTTCGCTTGCTATTAGGCTGATGCACACACGCCCAGGACACGCGTGTTGGGGATCCAAACGTGTTGGAAGGAGTCGTTGCGGGGTGCGCTCGATGGTACAGACGCAGAGGGTGAGCACGTAAAGATATGGATGCAAGAACCGAGGGTGAGTGTTCGGAATTCGAGGGAAGTACGGTTGGAGGAACTGATGGAGTGTTAACTCGAATATAGTACTCGACGACGCCTCATACGGTACGCTTTCTTTTTCTTTCCTCTTCTTTGCCGTGGAGTTTGCTCATGCACCGCGTAGGACTTGACCAAGAGAGTGGAGATTTGAAAATTTGGGTGGTGAAGTGAGCGTGTTGAGAGTGTAGGATCCTGGGGTTGGATCGGTCCGGGTGGCTCAGGGGTGTAGCCTCTTCTCTTCATTGTCAGTTTCTACAGAATGGCGTTTCGTGCACTGTGGGCTGTTTAGGAGAATATTTTTTCCAGAGAACAAACAACATGTTATCAGCGTAATCACAAAGCCGCGATGGGGTTTTCAAATCGGCGGAGTACCTTTCCCCTCATACCAGAAAACTTGGGAACAGGCGACAAGGGTCGGGATAATTAGGACTCGGACTCGGACGGATCGTGTCCCGTACCCGCCATTCGTATTTACATTTGTTGATGCTGGCAATGATGGTGGGAAAGTGAGTGTGTGAAGGCAGATGTTCGGACGGAGATTGACGATGTGAGACAGGGGCGACTTTTCACACGGGAATGACCTTGCTTGCAAGGTAATTTCACCCTTAACATGTCTCAGTTATGGACGACCACCCGGCTGACCGTCAAGGACCGGGGGACTCACATCTTCAGGTCAGTATGCAGCCAGAACCAACACTGGCACAAGTTGCTGTGTCGACAGCAAACACATCTACCATTGACGAAGAGAAGGCACCAGTAGATAATGTCACAAAGGGTGCTCCAACGGCCTCGCACACCGTGCCAGCGCTTTTCCCGTCTCTAGGGTGGATCCCCGCAAATTGGAGCTGGTCGAAAGGAAAACCTGTCTTACGGAGTGCTTTGGCTGGATGGATAAATCTTGTACTCGTTCTCGTTCCAGAGGTACTGGATGTGATGGGCCAGGTGAGTACGAAGCGTTCGCTGATACCCTGGCTTGATCTCACCTCTACTTATGCGACCTCCAGGCAGCGTTCTTGGTCATAATTGGTAATCACTTCGAGTTGTGTGGCCCAGATTCATTGACCCAGACACCTAGCATCCTTCCTTTCTCCCCCAAGCGATCCATTCATTGCTGTGCTTGAACGCGAACTTTCAATTCTCACTTTCGTAACGTTATCTTCGGCGTAAGTGGTTTTCCCTCCCATTCTGCCCGGTCCTGTTCTGTCCATGACTCAGGGTCCTATTAGCTGGATGTGTCTCGGTCTTTTCGTCGCCGACCTTGCTCGCTCCGATGGGACCTCAACTCCTTCTCCCACGGCCGTTGTCTCGGGGCAATATCTCGAAGCAGGTGTAAGTTGCATCATAGAGTCTCTCAGCCCTCAGGTTCTGACCGCATATATCCACCCTTTCAATCAGCCTACCACCATCATAGCAGTTTTCCTCTTCATTGGGGCTGTATTTTTCTTGTATCTCAAATCTCGCTGGGGACCCGGACCTTCCTTCTTTGCATGTATATTCGGCCTTATAAGTATAGGTAAGCTGGTGCCTCGCACTCCTTGGTATACCGGGCTAACATCCTGTCTCAGACATCATTTCAGCAGTTGCTGTTGTATATCCATACCCCTACTACCAGGTATATGCCACTGCTTTTGTATTACCCTGGGCTTATCGCACTTTTAGGTTGGAATAACCATTGTTGTGACGCTGGCGTTGCATTCTGCCGTTGCGATCACACTCTCCATATGCGTCTTCCCATCTTCAATCTCGGCCCTGTTCACCGCACGCCTCCGGGTGACTCTATCAGCCCTTGTATTTGTAATACAGGAACACAGACAGCACCTACAACAAGATATCACCTCTCCCGAGTTTTCTGCGAGACCGATGGTAGCTGCCGTAGACAAAGCTGAAAGCGCACTCCCTCTCCTTACCTCTGCAGCCCGTCTGCTGAAGGTCGACATCATTTACTCGCGCTTCGCACCTATGGACTATACGGAGCTCCATTCCCTTACGAGGAAACTCGTCGCCAAAGCAAATGGCATGAATACGTACTACACGTTGATCGACCCAACAAGAGAAAGATTCCCGATCTCTCCGTGCACATCGACTCCTGCGACACCTAAGGGGTCCTCGCCTTCACCCTCGAGGCCTCCGACTCCGGAGCGCGATCACCATCCACATCTGGACGGTGTAGAGAGGCCAAGGACGCTTCACCGTCACCATTCCGCTCCTCTTACACACCATCGCGCTCCTCAGGAACATCATTCCCCTCCGCATCCTCCCTTTTCCCGTTCACGTACACTTCATACCCCTCCACATGTACATCAAGTCAACCACCGCAGGCGACGACACTCCCTTCGCGGGCACATTAGCCACAGCACACATAGTTCGCTGCTTCACGTAGCACTCTCTTACGCTGCACCAAGAGAGTCGCCAGTGGGAGTGTTTGAATCCCACCGTTATCTTAATCTCGAGGCGGTCCACTTGTCCCATCCAAACTCAGAAAGATACGTCGCAAGTGCAACGACGGCTCTGTGTATCGGGTCTCAAGACTTGCTCCAAAGGTGCGAGAGTGCGCTCCAGGGTGTATGCGACTGGCTGGCATCTGTGGGCGACAATCGGTTCAATTTCTGGGTGAATGGAGAAGAAAAGCAAAGGTTAAACAAGGAGAGGATAAAGAAATACGAAGCCCTGCGCAGCGAGTTGTCGTCAGCCCTGGAGGAATTTGTGAACGATAAACGGTAAGTTTGAAATTATGTCGGGTTTGTTAATGCCAATTCTTTTTTGTTTCGGGAGGCTGGGTGTCTGTGCACCGTATAGGGAGATGTTTGCGGACAACGGGGCCACGGAACCCGATATACCACCTCACAGGCCCTTATTTCATTGCTATGTCTTCCAGTATCATTTGATGCGTTTTGCTACTGGCATTCAAGACATGGTGGGCAATTCAATCCCATTGGTGAGGATCATGTAATGCTTACTGTTACATATAGCTCGATGAGATACTTCGTCTTGAAAACGAAAGAAGAGTGCCCAAGATATGGTTCCCGAAATTTGACTGGTCGAGATTAGTACCGTGGAGTACATGGGAGCCATCCGAGATGGTGGAAAAGGATGATGATGAGGATCCCGGTCGGTTCTTCTCTTGAAGCTTGCCGATCCGTCTATAACGTTATTCACAGATAAAATCCCCGGCTTGGAACCAACTGGCTTTGGCAATCTTGGAAAGGCGGTGCGCCGAGATCCTGACGCTCTTCCTCCCCAGAATGTGTTAGAAACCACTATGAATTGGTTATACGAAGCGACGACGGGGATGGGAGGCGGGAACATGCTCTTCGCCCTCAAAGGAGGCATCCTGACAAGTTAAGTTTTCTATTATTTCCTCCTGCTAGTCGTTGACTGGGTAACTCCAGTCATTCTGGCGTTGCCATCATTTATCCAGTCATCTGCGGAATCAGCTCTCAGTACGTTGTTTTCTTCCTGTCCGACTTCGACTTGACTCATCACGGATGTCAGCGAACAAATATGTATGGGCTGTGTGAGTTCAAGTTTTCCGCTCCGTTTCTGTCATGCATGTCTCATTCCGTGAACTTGAAGTATCATGGGCCAGCTCACTCTCGCTCGGTTCCGCGGTGACACTACCTTTGGCCTCATAGCACGTTTCATTAGCTCATTCGTAGGAGGCTTTGTGGGTACCGTGATGTGGTTCGTGTGTCTCAGTATTGGTATCCTTCTATTAGTCACCATGCTATAGGTACATCTCGACAGGCACAGGGACAGGAAGCGCATACGGCTTGGGGGCCGTATGTCTTGTCTGCTTTCCGGCTTTCTTCTTCTTCCACCTTTACTCGCCCATTCCTCCGATAACAAACATGATCATATTCATCACAGCCGCATTGGTGAGGCGAGAAACTGAGGAACTGTGTTGAGATTATTGCTCAACAGCTCTATCTACAGGTCTTTGGGTACTCGTACCAAGATACTCATCTTGTTACGATAACCTCTCCTGGATACGGTATCGATATTGCATGGGTGAGCTCTCCTGTTCGATTTGCTTCTGGCGGCAACTTATTCATCCTGGATAGAAACGTTTCGTCCTCGTTGCCATTGGTGTTATGGGTGCTGGGTATGTCTCTGCTTATCAAAAGCCATGCGTTCTTCTGAAATATCGCACAGTTTCCTCTCATTCCTCCCCCCGTCCACAACGATCCGTTCGTATCAACGTAGGATATTATCTACCACCGCTTCAGAGCTTGGATCCGCGTATTGTTCCGTCGTCTCTTATGCGAACACGAGGAGAGAAGGTGAAACGGCGATGATCGTGCAACGGCTTCTTGCCATTCAAAGCAAGTTGAAGAGATCTCGCGTGTTGAAAACAAACGTGGTTTACGAGGTTTGTTCATGACCCCTTTGATGAATCAATCTACTTACCACCATCATTGGGCAGTTTTCTCTCCGTGGTAAATGGCCCGCCCAGAGGTATCAAAGGATTCTGGATCTACAGATGTGCAGTATTCCTCTCTCTGTGTGATGTGATGGCGACTGAGTGTTCTGCAGCCAAATCTTGACTCAGTTAACCCATTTAATGTCTGTCGTTGAGCAACTCGAACCTGCTTGGACACATGCGTTTTTGAAGCGAACGCGTATGCTGGACTCAGACTTCCAGGGCGATGTATTAGCAGTCATCAGTACGTCCCCTCCCCCTCTTCGATGAGCGCAGTCAGCGAACCTTTTCATCAGGTCTCATATCCTCTTCTCTTCGAACCGGCAATCCTCTTCCGCAGGTCACGCCGTGCCCGCTGCTCGATCGGTTCATGGAACGACGTCATGGGCTCAAAGTTATCCACGAAGATTCAGAAGACGACTTTGGTCTCCCTCGAATGATAACCTCAGACATGATCGAGAGCTTGCAGTATCTGTGCGCCACCACTTTCTCTCTCGTTTCTTTTTCATCCTGTGTTTCTCTGACGTGCTACGACGTGATATTAGGATATTCTGCGTGGGCGTGATGACTGCGTTTGGGATAGTGACATCCCTGGACAAGTTGATGGTTGCGGTGAAAGAGCTTGTCGGGGAACAGTATCATATTGATGGTGTGGGCATTCCGTTGTATCATCCTCCAAGAATGAGGGAGGTGCTGCCTGATGTTGGCAGAAACCCTGCTGGACATATCTAAAAAGGGATGAAGACAGTTTGTCAATTTTGTCAATTTAGATGACATCAACGAACATTCTTACCAGTTACTCGCTACACTAACCTAACTATTGTCGATTTTGTTTTGTCGAAAAACTTCGCCAGGAAGACAGGGGTTGGACATTGCCACAAATTGTGGGGGTGCCAGCACTCCCACCAACCTTGTCAAGGAGGGTGACTGTTGGAGGGATCTGATACACGACCAGACTCCAACTTGTTCCGATACAGCACAACGCCTTTGCGGATGCTCATCCATTACATAAACCCTACTATCCATATCCCGCCGCTTCCCCGATCTGACGAATGCCCTAGTGAACGAGGCTAGGCCTCCCCACTAGTCCTACCATTCTCGCCGGTAGTTTTAGACGTCCAGACCCTCCAATCAGCGACCCGACTTGTTGATCCATAGCGTGAGTGATGGTGTCGCTGACGTGTGGCGAAATATCATAGGCTCATGCCTTTCGGCAAAGCTGGAGGAAATAGGGGGCATAGAGTGATGCATTCTATGAAAGTGACACAGACATGTTAGTAAAAATATGATTTGCAAACATCAGAAAGGTTTTAAAATCGATAGTCTATCCTGTTTGTCGAACAAAAAATATCATCCCACAGATCAAGGAGCTACTGGTGGCCCACAATGTGATTTTACATGATGAGCCTTCATGAGTGTAAATCACAATGGGACAACTCACCCACTCTTCACTCCTCGAGACCTGGTGAGTGTCGAAGCAAGTGTGAGACCTGCGACCATATCTCACTGAACACTCGTGAAGGTTGATTATTGTGTGGAGTGATGGGCGTGTGCGTCGTAGACAGGCGTGTCATGGAGGGAAAGTGTCTCATCAGAAGTTCTGCCACTGGCGCTGCTTTGCTGATCGGCGAATCTGGGAAGTCAAGAGTACGAATGGCAGCATTGCGAACGTGGACATAAATGCCGAGTTCTTCGTCCGTTGGCACCTCGCGAGCGTCAATGGGCAAAGAAAGTGTGTGTAAGTCTGTGCAGGATGCAAAAAGGGACAAGAGGCCCTTGAGCGTGGGGTATGCGACTAATAATGTCTCATACACTCCACGGCGGCAATAGAACCGTAATTTCTGCATCAACGGCCAGCAGCGAGCCGCATCTGTGAGCTCTTCATCGTTAAGGGAAATTGGGTATCTTGAACTGATGTAGAGCTCGCGAAGAGATGCAAGCGACATGAGAGGGCGAAGTGTTCGACATGAAAGAGAATAAACCGCGATCTCCTCGGGGGTAAGCTGCGTCCCATATTTACGCACCGTCAAACCAAAACCAAAGCGTAGTGCTCGGAGAGGGTTTTTTGGCGTACGAGAGACAAGGGCCGAAAACAAGTTGAACACGGCCTCCTCAGAAGGTTGAGGATGTATAATGAGAATAAATGATGAAAATATCTGCCCATGAGGTCTGAGGAGGGAGATAGCAAAGTCAAGGTCCGATGTCGTCAACCGAAGCCGTTTGATGTGGAAGAATGGAATTTCTTCCGGGTTGAAATTAACGCGTTGGTTCTCGATCCCAGGATGGTATATAATGGAAAGATCCTCAAGCGTCGGAGATAACGCCAAGTGTCTCAGAGCGATATCATCGATGGGGACAGAAACATTGAGGCACTTGAGATTTTGATGAAGCGAAATGGCTTTGGACAACTTCCATGCAATCGAGGAGGGTAAACGTTC
Source organism: Chalciporus aff. trinitensis (assembly GCA_038089015.1). Lineage (NCBI taxonomy): Eukaryota > Fungi > Basidiomycota > Agaricomycetes > Boletales > Boletaceae > Chalciporus > Chalciporus aff. trinitensis. Next base: position 24,512 of record JBBPJZ010000067.1, read on the forward strand.
GGTCCTGGGGAACGCGAATGAGATAGATTTTAGGTTTGGGCATTGAAGATGGTAGTTGTCGAGAAATGAGATCAACGCGGAGCCATCCTCCACTGTGCAGGTTGCTGTCAACTCGAAGAGTGAAGGGCTGAGGAGTGGCTGGATCAACACGATACGGTGAGGTTGCTTTTCCCATGGCCGCCAAAAGAGACGCTGTAAGTTGGGGAATAGAGGAGAAGGCTGAGTGCCAATACACCTTAGGATGCGCAGGGATTGGCTCTCGTAGGCGATCGTAAGTTCGCGAACGCGATGGGAGTGTCGCTGAATGATAGTCCACTCGGCCGGGGTTAGAGGTGTCTGTCAATGCCTGTCTATTAGGGCCTGGAATTTCGATGCAAGATGCCATACCATCTCCTCGAGTTCGTCAACGACATCATCCCGGTCCTCCCTCTCCTCTTCTTCAAGCACTATTGTATCCGAAAATGGTACATCTCGGCAACACCAGATTAGCGGCTCAAGCGAGGGCAAGACCCGCCAAATGCGATCGATCGATGGTCCTGAAATCGTGCGACAGGTTTGGGCTAGCGAAAACAGGTCTCCCCGTTTCTCGTGATCGTGCAGCATTGGGGGAGCTGGAAGGAAACAGTCCAATATGCACTGCAATAACTCTGGGATCAACAATGGGTTGCGAGTGAGCGTCGACATGTTCGTTCAATTGGTGGTGTTGGAACTTGGCAGAGTTGGACTACTAGCCTCGTCGACGTTGTAGCTGCGCATTACATAACTTGGACAGGTGCCCACTGTCTGCTGGCTTACAGTAAGCACTGCCCACTGGCAATCTGAATCCGCCGTCAAGGCCCGCCCATACAAGTTTTGTATTGCCTTCCTCCAAACGCTACTCAGTATTAGCTTCGAAGCGATTTTGACCGTGATAGAGGTAGGCCATCCCGCTACTACCGGTTTTTACTGGCGAGTTTGTAGAGCTAACCATCCAAAGTTAAAGACTATCACGTTTGGTGTTATAGACCGCGAACGGATTTCTAACGTGATAGCGAGGGAGTTTTTCCGAACCCTTGGTAGCCACGAAAACCTCGAACGTCTCGAGATCGCTCTCTCATTGATGCTGCTCCTCTGAAATCCTAAGGCTTTTTTCCTCCCAGCTTTCCACTGGGAGCTCTCTAGGTGTTTTGGATTAATTTTACATGGTCATTCCGCTGGCGCATGTTGAAAGGTTGTCCATTTTCGCTCCGGTGACAGCTCTGGTAGACGATCTTCTTGTAGTGTGGGTCTGTCTCATCTTCAGCTCCAAGTCATAATTCGTCCAGTCTGTTGCGTCGACCATCCCAGCGTGTTCCTCGTCTCCTTCAACCCATTTCCCGTCTCTCTGGGACTCCCCCTGGCCCTCAATTCCTTTCATCTTGTCCTGTGGCCTATCTCGGTCATCTCGTCGACTCCATCGTCCCTCGGATCGCCTCAACACTCCCTCGACCCTCCTGACGGTCCAATTGAACTCGCAGTGCGACTGTGTGGTCACACGATTCCGTTTATACAATCTCGCTGTCGTACCGTGCTTTCGGCGGGTTTTCGCAGGCGCGGTCGCTCGTGTGGATGCCGGATCGTTCGTAGACATTGGTTGGAAGTGTGGAAGGGTCTAGGAGTTGTCTAGGTATGTCATCGCCGTTTGTCGGTTTGCGCTAACGATCCTCTTCGACTCCTCTTGGCAATACTTGCAAGTCCTTCTCTCCCCCTCCACCGACGCGTTGCGTCGTCGTCCCACCATCTCTGCTCGTCTCTGGGCATTCAACTGTCCTCCCAACGGTCTCCACTTGTCCGCAAATGCTTGCGACGCATCCAACTTGTCGGGCCTCGATTCCGCCGCCTGGATCAACCTGGATGCCTTCTAGTTCAGTTTCTGGTATGGTGACTTGTTTTCTGCGTCTGTGACCCCTCCCGCAGCCTCTGTCTACCCTCTGGACGCCTCCCGCTTCGACTGCTTCAACTGTTCCCTCATCGACTTCAAGCCCGGCACACCTTCAATGTCTTTGTTCCCACTCGAGACCGCCTCAAGCTCGTTGGCTTGGATCCCGGAGTCCTCTGCTTCGTCTAGTCGCGCGGCTTCGCAGTTGGGTGCATCTGCAGCATGTTTCGATGCGATTTTCGTGTGCGAAACCCATGGGTAGACCTGCAGGTACTGATTTTGAGATTATGCATTCGTAACTGAGACCCCACAGATGGTATGGGTGCGGGTTGAACGTAGAGCCTCAAATTACCCGGGTTCTACCCATGTCGAACCCTACAGACATTGTACTTGATAGTATGAGCCTCCAATTACCCGGGTTCTATCCATGTCAAACTCTACAGACATTGTACTTGTAAATAGGACTTGCACAATTGAGAAAGGTTTTGAGACCTGATGGTCTTGGGTTGGTCTATTCTGTTTATTGAAACAGAATATCATCGCACCAATCAAGGAGCTACTACTGATGGCCCACATGATATGATTTTATATAATGAGCTTTCGTGCGTGTAAACCGCAGTGGGACCACTCACCCACTCTTCAATCATCGATACCTGATGATTGTCGAAGAGAGCGCGAGACTTGCGACCATATCTCACTGAACATTCGTAAATGTTGATTACTGCGTGGTACGTTAAGCACGAGCCACCCGGACAAGCGTATAATGGAGGGAAAGTGTCGTTTCAGAAATTCTGCCACTGGCTCTGCTTCGCTGATCGGGGAGTCTATGAATTCGAGGGTGCAGATGGCAGTATTGCGGACATGAACAAGATTGCCGAGTTCTTCGTCGGTTGGCACCTCCCTAGCGTCTATGGGTAAAGAAAGCGTGCGTAAGTTCGTGCAGGATGCAAAAAGGGACAAGAGCCCCTTGAGGGTGGGGCATGTGGTTAATAGTATATCGTGCACTCCACGATGGCAATTGAAGCGTAAGCTCTGCATTAACGGCCAGCTGCGAGCCATATCCGCGAGTTCTTCGTCATTAAAAGAAATCGAGTATCTTGAACCGATGTAGAACTCGCGAAGGGATGCAAGCGACATGAGAGGGCGAAGTGTTCGACTTGACAGAGAGTAGACTGCGATCCCCTCGAGGGTAGGCTGCACCCTATATGTACGCATGGTCACAGCGAAGTCAACACGTAGTTCTCGGAGAGGATTCTTGCGTGTACAAGAGACAAATGCCGAAAACAAGTTGAAAACGGCTTCCGCAGAGGGTGGAGACTCGGAGTGTAGATTGAGAATAAATGATGAAAATATCTGCCCGTGGGGTTTGAGGAGGGATATATTAAAGTCAACGTCTGACGTCGTCAAGCGAAGCCGTTTGATGTGGAAGAATGGGATTTCTTCTGGGTGGAAGATAACACGTTGGTTCTTGGTGCCAGGATGGTATACAATGGAAAGATCCTCGAGCGTTGGAGATAACGCCAAGTGTCTCAGAGTGATATCATCGATGGGGACAGATACGTCAAGGCACTTGAGGTTCTGGTGAAGAGAGATGGCTCTGGAGAGCTCCCGTGTTATCGAGGGGGGTATAAGTTCGGACTTGGGGAAGTCGAATGAGATCGCCTTCAGGTTTGGGCATTGAAGATGGTAGTGACCGAGAAATGATATCAACACGGAACCATCTTCGACAGTGAAGGTTGCTGTCAGCTCGATGAGTGAAGGGCTGAGCAGTGGCTGGATCAACACGATACGGTGAGGTTGCTTTTCCCATGGCCGCCAAAAGATACGCTGTAAGTTGGGGAAGAGGGGAGAAGGCTGAGTGCCAATACACTTCAAGATGCGCAGAGATTGGCTCTCGTAGGCGATCGTAAGTTCGCGAACGCGATGGGAGTGTCGCTGAATGATAGCCCACTCGGCTGGGGTTAGAGGGTTCTGTCAATGTCTGTCCAGTAAGCCCCGGAGTTCCAATCCAAGATGTCATACCATCTTCCGGAGTTCGTCAACAGTTAGCTCTCTGTCCAGGCATTCATCATCCCAATCCTCACTCTCTTCTTCGCACACTGTCGTATCCGAAAACGGTATATCTCGGGAGCACCAGATCAGTGGCCCAAGAGAGGGCAACACCCGCCAAATGCGATCAATAGATGGTTCTGAAATCGCCCGACAGGTTTGGGCTAGCGAAAGCAGGTCTCCCTTTGTCTTGTGATCGCGCAGTAGTCGGGGAGTTGGGAGGAAACAGTCCAATATGCACTGCAATAACTCTGGGATCAACAATGGGTTGCGAGTGAGCGTCGACATGTTCGTTCACCCAGTGGTGTTGGAACCTGGAAGACTAGGCCCGCGTCAGTGTTGTAGTCACTTCAAGATGGCAGCGTAGTGTTGCCGCGAACTGAGTCGAAGCGAATCGAAGTGAAAACTTCGTTTGACTTCGAAAATCGAAGTCAAACGAACCGAAGTGGGTCGAAGTCGGCCCGTTGCACCCAGCCAATGGCAACAAGGATAGATCGGTGTAATCTAAGCTAGTAGCTATGTAGTAATTTCCAGTACGCGAGTCATAGATAAAACTTATCACCCCGACTTCATGGTGACGATGATGGGATGAGAACATCCGTACTGTCTGAGTCATCCTCACTTGAATATTCTTCTTCCTGAGCAATCAGCCCCGAAGTGAAATCGAGACGGTCTCGTTTGTAGCCAAATTCGAGGACCTGGAGAGGCCCCATAAGCTTGGGTGAAATACAGCTTCTCCGCTAAGCGTTGGTCTCTCTGCTCGAAGAAAACACGTTCGCATGGAACGGTAGATGGCTGAGCAGGCAGAACGTCCATAGCCCCATGGAAGAGGGGTGGATAGGTCTGTCCGTTGTGCTGTACAACAAAGAACAGCGAAGCCAAGAGATACACCAAAAGAAATAGTGACAAACCTCCCAATAACGAATAATATCCATCACCTATTCCACATGAGGACACATGGCTGGTCCCCGTTCATATTTCTCAAGTTGTCTCTGTGTCAGCACGATCTTCTTGGGGCACCTTGGGGCTGTGAGGCCATGGGGAGTATGGTAAACGAATGTTGCTGCCGGATTGTTCGGGTTCGTGTGGCTGCCATACACATTACCATATGATGGGTGCAAGGGTTGGCTAGGATTACCAGATGCTAGCGTACCAGCCTCCCAGTGAGAGAGGTTCCAAGAGCTTATTGAGAAGGCTTTGCAGGGTTAGTTCTCGCTTTTCATTGCAATTTATACTTATCACAACCCAGAAAGAGGTGAGGAATATTTACCGTCGTAGCCGGTCAAAAAGTCGTAGATGCTGTCCATGCCAAGCGATGCGCGGGTTGGAACGTTGGTAGCCGGGCCTCGCGGACTTCAATTGGCGGCATACAATGGGCTTGCACATGTGAGCTGAGGGAAGATATCATGCATACGATTTGGAGGAGTGCTGGGTCACCTTGAAGCATCTACTAGGAGATAACGAGCTATCTAGACGGCGTCTACCATATGTGGCAATTTTGATAACACTTCGGTCAACTTCGCACAGCCGAGTTCGATCCACTTCGAGATTCCGAAGTCCACCGAACTGCCTCATTTTCGAACCGAAGTCGAAGTTACTTCGAACTGAGTTCGCTTCGACGGCAACACTATGGCAGCGGGACCCGGGTTGCTAATTATATAAGTTTCGCTTGGACTTTCTCGGCAGCAAGTTCGACCCCCCAAGGAACCTTTCAAGTTACAACGCCCTTCGTGCCATGATATTGTCGTGAAGCACCGCGTCGGTCGAGTAGAGTGTTGATGCAAGGATGGGCTCGGACGAGGAACAAGACTTCAAGCCAGGGGATGCCGTCTGCCGCCCGAATCCCTACAATCCCAAAGTTGCTAGGCTTTCCTGGCGATGGGCCTGGCACAATATAAACAAGTGTGCTCGCGTCCTGTCGTTTCATCCTCATAATCTTTGTCAGGTCTATTTGGGGGTGTTCAAGTTTTTGTTTTCATCACCTCTATAGACATGGGGATTCATAGCATGATTCATATCGGACATAGTTTCAAGACAGTTAAGTTAGCCGACATCGCCCTTTCCAAACACCCTGCCCCAGCCAAGGTTTCCAAAATGCTACGGGGGTGAACGTCCTGGCTTATCCACCTCCGCCACCCTTTTTCATCCTTGCCATCTGAATTCCCAACCACGAAGGTCCAGCACGAGCTTCCTCTTCATGTTCTTCTTCCTCGTCATCGTTCGAATGTATATCGAAACTGTACGGCAGGGGTACCTCGCGCGTGACACGGTATTGATCCATGTTACCGAGATGTTCATTTTCAAGTCGGTCTGAAAAAGACCGTCAGTGTTGTGCCAGCGCGAGGGCACCAAACGATGTAAAGGAGCACTTACAAAAGTTCCACTGCACTCGTCGCAACATCTCCAGCATTGCAGCTACGAAAGTACGTATGGTGAGGTTTACGCCTCGATTGGGAATGTAGGTCAGCCATATAAATCGGATGAGGAAGTTCGACAACTGGATTAAATGGGGATCAGGCAGTCAACAAGCAGGTATTAACAGATGAAAAGTTCGATCCATACCAAAGCAAAGTAGTACGACTGGCAACGTCTTGTTGTGAGCTGTTCATTCCACATGAGAAAGTACAGAGAACGTACGGGTATCTGTGAAGTATAGACGAGCTCCCGTCGAAGGAACGGGTATCGCGCGTGAGGTTTGCACATGGACCAATCCATCAGAAAATCCTAGACACGGTGTCAGATGTGACACCTTCGTCGGAACGAGGCTACATACCCAAGCACACCCGTATAACGCATAGACTACTGCAGTGAAACACCATAGGACGTAGCTTGCACCATGTTCAACGTCCTCTGTATCACAATCTTCGTCAGCAAATCGTGAAGGTAAACGGGAGAGACTACGTACCTTCGTGTCTCCAGTAATAGTAGAAGAAATAGTATATCATGCCCATCCCATACTTACCAGCCTACCACGAAGGCCATAAGGATTAGAATACAGGCATCAGGGGCACTACGCACATTGATGAGGTGGGTCGGCAGCTTCGAATCCCAGTATCGCCTCAAGCTTTGCACGAACCGAACCATGAAGGGGAGAACGCCGAGAAGGAAGTACCATCCCCAGTTCCGCGCCGCACCGCATGTGTCCCACGCTGATTGTGCTTCAGGATCATAAGCAGAAGCCACAAGTTTCTGAAAGACTTCACGGGCTGCGATGTTGCGCTGAGAGGATCCCGAACCCGTGATTGACAACGGGAAATTGCTGGGGAAGAAGTGTGTGTAGAAGCAACCGATAAAGTAGAGATTAGAAAGCGAATAGACGAGACTGCAGAATTGATCGCTAATCAAAAACCTGAGTGAGAAAACAAGTGGGAAGGTCTCAGGGATCTTACCCGAGCCAGAAATCCGTGAACTATACCGGAATCAGATGTCGGAATGAACACATTGCACTGAACATGGTGACCTACCTCGACTTTCCATATGCCACTGGTGCCAAGTTTGGCTATGTTCTTGATCATCCACCAGCGGGCGTGACCCCACATGAAACTCTATATTGCGGATAAAAGATTGGTCCACAATCAGGGGGGAAAACGGAGATACTCACTCGTATTGGATTGAACATGACCAGCAGTGTGACAGCTATCCAGACCAAAGGCCATAACATAGGCGGTCCGATTTGTGCCAGAGAGAGCCAGAAAGCATGTGAGAGCGTGCATAGATGGAAAGCAGGAAGCTACAAAGAATTGTCAACGTCGATGTTCTGCTCGATAGACTTTGAACACCTGCCTCGAAATATTCATGATGATCAAGTCTTGACTTCGGGTTCAACTCTGTCCGATAACTGGTTATCCGGGCTGACGAAGGTGACACCAGACTGAGCGACATACCAAAAATGAAAACATAGTTAATTCTCTCGCGTGCCCATACGGCGACATTGAGGCCGATAAGCAATGACAACAAGACTGGCACTAGCAAAATAGAGTATATGAACAGCAGAATGTTCCAGGTCGGGAGTTGGGCCCGCAAGTTCTGCTGGAAAGCTATTGGCAGTGATGAGCGCGCACTCTCTAGTGACGACGGGGTGAGAGGAACATCTTACATAAATATGTCCCAGCCACGATAGCGGGAACCGAAAGCCCCAACCACATTCCAGAACGGAACGTGCTGAAGTGGTGTGACTTGACTAATGGTCCCACCCGGAGACGATTTATCGCTTTCTTCCTATCTCCACGTTCTAGATAATGATGCGCGTGTCAGTGACTGATCTCGGACGCTCTATGAGCACACGACGAGACAGCGTACCGAATCGCACTGCGAACATGTCTTCCATTTCTTTTAGCATCGTGCTGACCTGCGCACCCGACGCGAAAGCGGAAGGCTCCACCTGCAAACAATTAATGCTTCGTTATTCCGGGATCGTGGCTGGGGAAACTTGCTACCTTTTCCTTCATGTAGGCGTCCAGTACAGGAATCTTGGTTATCTTTTCGTATTTCTTCAACGCTTTGCGGAATCCAGTAAGGTTAAGGATCTAGAGGTCGCAAACCAATTGCAGCGGGAGCCAATGGCCAGTAGGTTAGAACCCCAAAATAGTATGTTGATAGTCCGAGGTCAATGATGGCAAATCCGATCGAGAGTGACCCACAGCATCGAGATAGAGGCCTCAAACGTCAACATATAACACGTCTGATGTGAATAAAACAAGCTCACCCTGTAATTATTCAACACCTCGAGGCCCCTTAAGTATAATTATCGATCGCGTGTCAGCATCGTGTTCATCGAAGACACCCCAACGAAAAGGAAATCGGGCGAATCCCGTAACACACTGCACCCACCCTTATCTCCAACCACGTCTCTTACCATCCAACCATTCACCAATTTCCGAGGGAGAACATGAAGAAGTCCACAACGCACCTGTAATGCTCCACAACAGCCCTTCGAAGCCGTCGTTTCGCATGCTGATACTCTTGTGGGTCGAGGGCGTGTTTCCCTCCTCCGAGAAGCAGTCTTGGGAGGCTGTTCGCGCGTCTGGGCGGCGACTTGGCGGATTCGTCTGTGGCCTTTGGAGAGGATGCGCTCTTGGGAGAGAAGCTACCACTTTCCTCCCCAGCTTTCTCTTGCTCGCCTTTCGCTATTGAGTCTTTCCTCCGGGGCCCAGAATAATCGCCGCTGCGTCGTCGATGCTCGGTCGCTTGTGTGCCCGAAATTGAGGCATCTCCGAGACTGAGACGACCTGAAAACCGTGAGTTCAGTGGGGGATATTTAGAGGAAATATTTACCGCCACGTCCAGATTCAGATGCCACTATACCGTTCCCGCCGGTGACGTGGGCTTCGCTTGTTTTGGGGGTGGGGTCTGCTTGCCAGTGAATGAGTGATGAAAACGCAGCTGGGATATAAAGGTGCGCTTTCTTTGCCCAGCTCGGGCCCTTAGAACGCGCATTCGATTCCTAAAGGAATCAAAGTTCAGAAACGAGGATCCAAAGTGGATAAGCGACGCTACGTACGTAGAACCGCTGACGGTGCAATCCAAGTTCGTTGAGCTGCTCGCGAAGCTTCTTGCCACGTTCACGCATTTCTTTCTCCCTTTCTGCATAAAAGGATTCAATTTTATCTAGCTCCGTATCGAGCAAGTCGAAAAATTTAGCCTCGACCTCAGGCAAGCTAGCAAGCACGGCACGCAACGGCGGGGGTGTAGAGGCACCTGTATCAAGTGACGTTGGTGACTAGCTAGTAGTTTAGCAAGAAAGTGCCAACCTGCATCCCTGAAGAATGGAAATACTGGGGGAGAGCGGGGAGTGCGTGGTGGTAGTGGGGTTTGTTGAGATGGTGCATTTGAAGACGCTCCCGTGACTCGTGGTGGAAGAGCGACTGTCAGACTCAAGGACGGCCCTGTCGTATCTTGTCAGCATACCGGCTCGATTTCTATTGAACCACCGTGACTTACTGCGGTCCTGGCCGCTGGTTCTTCGCCTTACAGGCGGCGCCGGCGAGTGGTCGCTTGAACTCGCTGCGCCATTCGTTGGCGCATCAATTGATGCAATCCAGTGCTTCGCAACCAGCGTTGACGTTGTGGTTCCACGAATGAATTGTGTTTCTGATGAAAGTCCAATTTTTTATTGTCAGGAGCAAGATGCGTGTTGAAAAGCTTTAGTACCTTTGGTGTCTTGGTACTGCTCTTCATGATTTGAAACCGACGGGTGGGCGTGATCGACCTCCGCGGTTCCAAACGAACTCGAGGCCTCAAGTTGCTGTGGAACCTGTGCCCGGATAATACCGAGCTGTTTTTTCAGCCCACGGTAATCTCTGTTGATCGAAAGTCACGGTGAAGGAAAGAGCAGATTAGTGCGCGGAAGTTCAATCAAGCAAAATTCATCACATGTAAGCTTTTTTCCACTCGGGAGTCTGTGGAGAGGAGCTCAGCGCAACAACAGTGCCTCCAAGAACGCATGGGACCCACCTGCGTATCTTCGAGATATCTGCGGAGACAGTGTGAGAGTCGACGGATGGCACCAGCGACTGTGAGGTAGATTGACACTCACCGAGCAAACTTCATGTCTCAGTGTTGAACGTGTCCAATCTAACCGTCCGGATGTCGAAAAAGATGTTACTGTTGTTCGTCTACTCAATGTCGTTCTGCAGAACCAACGATCCATCTGAATATAAGCAAAACCGTTAGCCCTTCCCTTGCTGTACGTGAATGAGTCGGACCGAAATTTTTTGAGTAACGGCCAGCGCCGATCAGTGACGCATACCCACATGAATCTCTGGCTGGTCACGGAAGCGTCCGAAGCGAGCAGAAAACGCGTGAAATCAGTTGACAGTTGTTCGGACTTGGTTCGGACCACCGCTCTTTCCATTTGGGGATAAACGGCCCCTATAATGAACAGAGTGAATCACAAAGACTGATCATCCACTCGGTACCGGTTCACATTCCGTGAGTCTATAAGGACGAACGTTCGACGAAACTACGAATAACATCGCGACTCACCTCTGTTCACCCGTCTCGTTGTATCCTACCCGTTTGCGTCCCACTCGATTGATACCACCAATGGCACATCAATCGCCATCTTCTGCTTCTGATACGGCACCCTCCCTGAAACTAACCGACCATCGAGCCCTCATTTTCGATGTGTACGGCACCCTCGTCGACTGGGAATCTGCCATCTTCAATGCATTTTCCACCATCTTTCCAGAGAAGTCGAGAGAGGATATCCTCGTTAGCTATGCAGGGGTGGAAGGAAATTTGCAGATGCAATTCCCCAGTACACCATATTCCAAAATCCTGGAATTGGCTTATTGGCAGCTCACTACCCCAGGTGGAGTGACGACAGCGGGTATTGGTGGGGAAGAAGCTAGAGTGGGTGATGAGGGTGCTTCGACTTCTCGAGCTACTCAAGAAGACGCGGCGACTGCCCCACCTTCGACCGATGTCGCTCAACGCTTCGGGACGTCCATCGCAGATTGGAGACCCTTCCCAGATACGATCGATGCCCTTCACAGGCTCAAGAAACACTTTGCGCTCGTCGTGCTCTCCAATGTCGATGATAGGAGTTTCGCCGGCACGCACACAAGGCTTTGCTCTCCTGATTACCCAGGGTCAGCCTATCCAACCCTCACATCAGACTCCCCATTCTCCCTCGTTCTTACCGCCCAACAAGTTGGTGCTTACAAGCCCAACCCAATGATGCTGGATACCGCCTTAAGGCAGCTCTCGGCAAACCCAGATCCCTCGCTTCCGTCGAACCCTGCCGTTCATGTGAATGCATCAGAAGTGCTAGTTGTGGCCAACTCTATTCGGCATGACATCATTCCTTCCATGCAACGGGAGCTACGCAATGTCTGGATTAGTAGGGACGGGGTTAACTTCATTGGTAATAACGATGGTGGTATGAAAGAGCATTACTCAGAACACGAGGGCCTTGCAGGGAGTGGGGTATACCCGTATACTTGGCGATACGGTACGCTGGGTAATATGGCAGCTGCTGTGGAAGGAGAAGCATACTCCAGAGGTTAGTAGGTGGCATTTCGAAGGACCAGGAGCGTCATAGTGCCATTGGAAGGCAGGTCAAACTCCTACTAGGCAGATCAAAATTCTGACTCACCTGCAGCGTACAGCGGACCGAATCACGATATTGCCAGAAGCACGGTACTTGTTGAATATTATGTTTGTCGTGTGTGCAAGTCGTGTGACGTCCATTTGCAGCCAATCGCGTCTCTGCTTCTATGTATTCGATCACTGCGAATCCGAGTCTCGGTCACCCAAAGCACGCACTACACGCTTCTCAACCCGAACAGGATTAGCGTGGGTGATTGCAAATGCCATTCTAACGGAGTCTTGCTCGGATCTCCTAGGACAAAACAAAGAAAGTTCAAACACTGCACACAAACTCGAAAAGAACGGCACCGGGACAATCCGCGATCGTATCCAAACCCTATTCAAAAATTTTCTCCATCTCTCTCTCCAATGCGCGTCATGACGCGGGCATGGTGGTGGCTTTACGCCAGCTCCTAGCCTTGTGGTTCTGAACTCTGGGGTGGGAGCGTGGATGATCGCAGCTCTCTCGAAGCCTAGGATTCTGTTCTGGCGAGGAGGGAAAACGACAACAGGTGGCTCGTGTGACCTGGAACTCGATTGGTCTCGCTCGTTACTCGGCCATCATCGGCGCTCGAAGCTTTCAAGTTTTCTGCAATCGGCACCCGGCTGATCGACTGTCTGAATGAATGAATTACTAGCCGTATGTTCGTGTTTTTTTTTCTTCCCTAGTTATCGACCCTGCGACTCCTCGGGTTCTATCTTCAAGAACCCCGAACGATAGAAAGCTGCCCGCGAGGACTCGGAATGACATACTGGATCATGCCTCACTGACGACGGAGAGGATGCAGGCGTGCAGCGCCCGCATCTACGCGAACCACATGGTGTGTTACCTCGTGCTGGTATTGTGGCGACCAGGGTGGCTGCCACTGGCATCAACTCGGCGTCGTGGAAGGTGGACGAAGGCACTACAGTATCACCCCTTCGAAATTGGTTTCTCTCGCGTACAAGATGGTCATTAGCTCTATGGAGTCGAACGTGCAAAGTGCTCCAAGATGCCCAACACCTCGAGGATTCCACTTTGCACTGAACAAGCTCATGGTGGCGTCGTGCTTGCCATGGCAAAATTCAAATCATTGGTAGTTTCCAATGCGCCCTAGTTTCCATGCTGCTCTTGCTCGGCCTTTGAAGCCTTGAGTTGAAAGACAAATCAGCGCTCGGGATCACCAGCACGCAAAGGCAGTGTCAGACGCTTCTGAACCCAGGTGTGACCATGGAAGAATGCAAAGCTGCTAATAAAGTGGATAAATTAAAAATTTGTCCGTGAGTGGCATGTCTTCGTGTGCGGGTATCAGCTTCTACATGCCCGTGATCGCTCAGACCAAGATGACGGCGACAAGTAAAATGACGAGCACGATAATTAAAATAGTGATACACCATCCCGACTTGGTGTCTGCGAAAGAACATTTGTCAATAGAGAACGGAAATGACGGGAAGGGACGGCAACAAAGGAAAGAGGGAATTCCGCTTACCTTCAGTGTCACGTATGAATTTCTTCATTCTCCGCATGGCACTGTCGAGTTTGGAATCCGTGTGATCGACGTTTCGTTCAAGATCGTCTAGCATCCTGGAAATCATATGAGTAAACAGCCAATTATGTGCGTCATCCCTGGACCATCGGAAGGGTACTCACTCGTTATGTTGACCAATTTCTTGACCCATGAGACCAGCCTGCTGGGCAAGTGTAGTTAGTGTCCCTGATATAGAGTCCATTGTGCGGTCTTGCTCCGCTATCATGAGCTGAGTGTAAAGAGTTAATTGAATTCGTCGCGATATTCGCTTGGAGGAATGGCGTGCCTGTCGCTCTTCCTGTGCCCACTGGCTTTCCTCGTCTTGGTCATCATTAGGGGGAGGATAACTTGTAGTCGGAAGCGGTGAGCGTGAGTTGCTAGGGGTCCCACTTGGTGGGTATGGCGATCGGGGACGAGTTTGTGGCTGTTAGAAACACACAGACCCCAAACGTGAGCATAGTTCATTCTTAAACGAAATAATAAGAGACCACATACTGTCGTTTCCTCAACCTCTGCTCTCATACTCTGCCCTTGCGGTCAATGTTCTAACAGAGAAACAAGTCAATAAGTCACATGGACGAACCTCGATTTCTCTTCTCACACGTCCAACATACCGCCGTCGTTCCGTTACTTCAGCGTCGTCAAGGTTAAACAAACGTGGTCCCGTCGACTCCACTACCCTTGCAGTCCGAGCGTCAACGAATTATGGCGTGAGGTAGATTGGTGGTACACACCTCACGCTCTCCTCCAGGTCTTCCAGGTCTGCTTCTAGCGACGCCAGCGTGGCTTTGAGCTGTGAGTTGGAGTGACATCATGAATGGCCAGGCAAATCTTAAGTAAGGGATAAAGCACTGTGTGTGTCACTAACCTCGTTACGAGCCCAAAGTAACTCCTCACTCCCTTCGCGTGCCATGCTACGAATACGGAGGTATGAAGCACGTAATGTGGATGCGGTCTGCAACGAGGATTGGATTTCTTGTTGCACAACATGATATGGGTCGGTCGACATGACAGCTGTAGTCTTTGAGTTATGCTTGACAGTCGTAACAAGCGATCTGGTAGACTTGTACGCGGTGTTTGACTTGTGGAAAGCGACAAGCTGCGGGAGCTGGTAGGGACGTTGCACTTGCGGTCCTAATTTTGGCGCACATTTCTATTTTGGGCCGAATTAACCCCTGTTTGATCCAAAACCAACCCAACCCCAACCGGTTGCGAGCATCCCATCGCACCTTCGTCAGATCGGCATCCGTTACTGTAAATTCAAAGATATTATCGCGGCTATCAGGTATTTCCAAGATGCTGCCTTCGAGATCCCGATGCTTTGGATAGAATCGTATACGGAAGGAAAAGTTTAAGAAGATTCAATCAAGGCCGCGGTCGAACTTGCAGCTGTCACTTTAGCAAGTGTAAGATGAATTATGCTTTGAGAGAGAGAGAACTTTCAACGGACCACTTTCAGAGTCACAATGGAGAATACTTGACTGAAGAAATAATCTCGATCATTGCATTCCACTGGCATCCTCCACTAGATAGTTTATGTAATATGTAATTTGACAGCCTGGGTGTCAGCGTAACTCTTTCCAGATCCAACGGCAGCAAGACGAACATGGCAGACTTCACCCTAAATCCATTGTTGATTCCAGAGTTATTCCAGTGCATATTGGATTGCTTCCTCCCAACTATTCCACTGTCCCGTGAGCCGGCGAAACAGAAGGCGCTGGTCGCTCTTGCCCAAGTATGCCGAGCCACATCGGAACCATCTATTGACCGTATCTGGCGCATGTTGCCATCTCTGGAACCACTCGTCTGGTGCTCCAAAGGATTTTTATATGAAGAATCGCATAAGGGGGATCCAGATGATGAGGATCCGGACGAGGACCGAACACTAGATGAACTCGAAGAAATGGTATGTGCACAGTGGCTTGTATTGGTGCTGTGTGGGTTTTGATTGACTTCTGACACTCTCAGACCCCACCAACCCCTGTTGAGTGGGTTATCATTAGGCGATACACCCATCGCGTTCGGGAGGTTGTGGTTGTCTTCGAGACTCAGTCTCTTCGATTCTTGAAGTGCATTGGCTCTCAACCATCTACCCTTTTCCCCCACTTGAAACGTCTCTTCTGGTGTCCATGCCGATCGCAGCTCTACGGCTCAATACCATTGATCCAGCCACTGCTTAGCCATTCCCTTGCCGAACTGACGGCAACCTTCACCGTAGAAGATGGTACGGCATTGATATCCTTTCTCGATGACTGCCCACGTCAATGTCCAAACTTGAGGATCATTTCGTTCGATTTCTGCGAGCGTGGACTCATTTCCCACCCTCTAACAGAGGCGGTATCCAAATCCATTTGCCACCACGAAAGCTTCGAAAGCGTTAGAGTGTTGTTCCCCATTGATGACACCGCTCTGAGACACTTCGCCCTGTCTTCGGCGCTCAAGGAAATCTCCATTGTGCACTACCCGCGGCACATGAACTCACGAGTTAGCTTTCTCCCAGGAGATATACCATTCCTCAATGTTGAGCGTCTTAACTTGGTGACATCAGACCTTGACATGACCACTTCCCTCCTTCGACCCCACCACCAAATATTTTATTCATTTAGTCTGAATTTACGCCCCCAGCCTTCTGCGAGGGCCATTTCTGCCTTCTTATCGGTGCTTGCCTCACGTCCACACGCAAAGCCTCTCAGAGAGCTCCGCCTCGGCTATTCAAGAGACGAACCCTTGCCTGTCGGGCAGCCCACAACAGAAGAACTTGAACGTTACTGTCTAACACATCAATCATTAAGGCCTCTCATGTCCCTCGTGTTTCTTTCCCAGCTCCTCATCGCCTGGAAATACCCGATATCCCTCAATGATGATGAACTCGCGGACCTAGCTCGCAGCTGGCCATTGCTACGGATTCTGTCTTTCGATTTCTACCGTGGAGTGTATGATACACCATTGACTACATATCCCACACTCAAGGGTCTCTTGGCCCTTATTGCTTCCTGCCGATATCTACGCGTGCTTTCGTTATCCATCGATGCTAGGGAGGTTCCAACTGACGAAGAACTCGGAGATCATGCCCACGTCCACAACACTGGCATTCACACCCTTGAATTCCCGGAATCCCCCGTCATCCATGCTCGACCAGTGGCAGAGTTTCTTTCTCGGCACTTCCCATGTGTGTCAGAGGTGTTTATGCCGTACTCTCTACGTGCACCCCGCGATTCGCGTCTGCGGGCGTACCATAAGACATGGAAGCAAGTCTCATCGTATTTGAAATCTCCTTCTGAAACTTCCGAAATCGAAGAATGATGCATGTGGGGGTGGTACTCTTTTTAGTTTGCATGTCAAACCTTGGGCTCTCAGCCTGATCTGAATGCAGCTGTTACTTTAGCTAGCGAAAGAAGGAGTACGTTCTGAGAGTGTGAATTTTCAATGAACCATTTTTAGAGTTGCAACAGATGAATACTTGACCGAAGAAACAATCTCGATCAAAGGCGCTCATCGCAATTGGCATCCTCTACTACTAGTGGGGGTGGGCGAAGCCCACTCACAGAGGAAATCATTCCCACGCCCATTGCCGGTCATAGGGGCTGGAGAACTCGACACACTGCCCTGGGTACCGAACTATCAATGTAATTGCCCATCATATCATAGAAAGAAATGATGTAAATGTCGATAGAATTATGCCCTCCAGAACAGAACGTTGATATATTTGATCGTAAATAAGATACATGGTAGTTGGAAGCGAGAAGTCATCGAACGACAAAGAGAATGAAAAAATGAGTCAGAACAAAGTGTTCAAGTAGTCAATACGATCACTTTTTCTGCAGGGAACGAAGGGCAGGG